>CAJQZJ010037421.1:3783339-3829920 GCA_907164525.1 Lophiomys imhausi
CTAGAGGATGTCTGATTCCAAGAGGTGCTGCCTCACCTCCTCAGCTACAGGAGGCAGGCCGTGTGTGCTGGCTTACCTGTGCCCTCTGCTTTCTTTATCCAGATGCAGACCACATATGTTTTGCAGAGTCTTCATTTGAAGATTCCAGAAATCTCAAGTATCACCACCACCCACCACACGGTAAGAGACCTGGAGATGACACAAGTCCCTTTCTGCAGCTGCAGCAGGTAGCTGGGACACTGCCACCACAGCTAGTTCCTGATTGGTTACAGCCTGCTGAGACTGGGTTGACCAGTACTATTAAACACTAGTCCTGTCAGATTCAGCTCCTCCCCCAGCTCAGAGCAAACACGCCCATTGCAGTCAGTGTCCCTCTAGTTGAAGCATCTTGGAAGGCCTGCTTGGGTGGTATGGGGAGCTGCTGGGCTGCAGCTAATGCCTTGCTCTGTGCAGCTGCCTGCAGCCTGGCTCACCATGTTTGATGCGGTGCTCATCCTCCTGCTCATCCCGCTGAAGGACAAGCTGGTGGACCCGGTGCTCAGGAGACACGGCCTGCTCCCATCCTCCCTGAAGAGGATTGCTGTGGGGATGTTCTTTGTCATGTGCTCTGCCTTTGCGGCAGGTGAGCCACCATTTCTCTTGGCCTCTCTTCTCTGACTCCTGGCTTGGCTTCTGCAGCATGCAGCAACTAGTATATTGTGCTGAAGACACTTGCTATTTCTGACTCTTCATCTTCTGAGGTGCAAACCTTCACCTTCTAGGGCTCAGTAGATGTGCTCTGCGCTGCCCCAGCCTGCAGGCCAGCTCAGGGTGTAGGGTGGGAATGAGAGGAGAAGACTGCAGAAAGGCTCCTGACTCACAACAGTAGTTGTAGCCCGCAGTGTCCCAGGACAGAAAAAAAAGGCTCCCGGGAAGCTCCCAACAAAAGTCTCAACGGCTGAAGATCTAGTTCCTCAGGTCCCATACCACACACCAGCAAGGGACAGTGCCCTAAAGACACCCCTGTTCTCCCACCATTGTCTCCATTTGCTGATGAGGCTGGGGGGAGGGGCTTGTCCCCTTTTCTTTCTTTCCTTTTTTTTTTGGTTTTCTGAGACATTGTTTCTCTGTGTAGCCCTGGCTATCTTGGAACTCACACCCAGCTGGTCTTGTCGCCTTCTCAATGTGAGCGTTCTGCCTTCATTAATATTTGGAAATGTTGAGCCATAAAAACAATAGTGAGGCCAGGTGTGGTGGCTCATGCCTTTAATGTCAACACTGGGAGGCAGAGGCAGGTAGATCTCTGTGAGTTCAAAGCCAGCCTGCTCTAAATATACGTCCAGGACAGCCAGGACTATTACACAGAGAAACCCTGTCTCGAAAAACCAAAAACAAACCAAACAAAACCAAGAAAAAGAACCCCTAATGTAGTGGTGTTAGGCTCACCCTGAGGGGCTCCTGCCTTACTACTGGGCGCAACCCCCAATGAGAGACAGTGTCCGGATCACTGCAAAAGCAAGAGGAACTTTATTCTGACAAGTGTGGGGGTCCCCCTTCACCCTTGGAAGAAGTGAACCCTGAACCCCTAGAACTCTAGGTTCTTATATGTTCTCAGGAAGGGGTTGGATAGTAGCTTCCTGGAGGAGGAGTCTTGCCCTGGGGATCAGGGAACTTTTGATCCATAATCGGCTGAGGACACTTGCACGCTGCTCACAGACATCAGTCCCTCGCTTAGGAAGCCAATCTTTCAGGCGCTAGGGCAAGGGATAGAACCACTGCATTTCTGTTGATCAAACATGATTAAAGTGAGCTTTGTCTGAACAAGATGTTGCTTCATAAATCTCCAGGGAAATAAACAGCACAGAGAACTATCATCCGGAGTCCTGGCTGGAAGGAATGTCTGTCCATCTGCCTCACCTGCCTGAGGCTTTGATTTGTTCTCCACTTTTCTTCCTGGGAGGGGGCTTGCATCCTGCAGTTCTGCCAGCAAGGTGCCAGAGAGCTTTTGGTTCCTTCATTTTTTTTTTTAGGGGCATTATGCTGGGTTTCTCTACGGGCTCTTGCTGAGGCACTTTTGGGTGTCTTTAGGGCCACATGGGGTATCCTGTGGTTTCTGGGTAGATCTATGCAAGAAATAGATACCAGGCTCCATCCCTTTTTTTTGAGACAGGGTTTCTCTGTGGTGTGTAACAGAGTCTTGGCTATCCTGGACTTGCTTCATAGACCAGGCTGGCCTTGAACTCACAGAGGTCAGCCTGCCTCTGCCACCCAAGCACTGGGATTAAAAGTGTGCATCACCACTGCCCATCCATCCCTTCATCCCTTCTTTTAAAAGTGCCAGCAAAGGGGCTGGAGAGATGGCTCAGCGGTTAAGAGCACTGGTTGTTCTTCTGAAGGACCTGGGTTCAAATCCCAGCACCCACATAGCACTTCACAGCTGTCTGCAGTTGCCTGGCATGGTGGCACACACCTTTAATTCCAGCACTAGGGAGGCAGAGGCAGGCGGATCTCTGTGAATTCAAGGCTAGCCTGGTCTACAGAGTGAGTCCAGGACAGCCAGCGCTACAGCTACACAGAAACCCTGTCTCAAAAAACCAAAAAAAAAAAAAAAACAAAACAAAAAAAACTGACCCCCCCAAAAAAGTGCCAGCAAAGTACATGTCTCATAGAATCCAGCACCGGCTGCAGTTGGGCAGCCTCCTGACCTCTTCCGAGAACACACAGTGTGCAGCCAGCTAGCTTTCCAAGGAGCTGTCCTTGCTATGTGGCAAGATGATAGGAAGGAGCTGGCTTGACTTGTCAGGAGTTGAGAGGCACAGCCCACTCAGCTCAGGTGGGGACGCCATTGCTGCTGCACACAGCTGCCCTGGTTTGGGGTGGGGTGGGCTGGGGACTGTCCACAGACGTAGACACTTTAGACTTCACCTTGTTCTTAGCACACACTGAGTACACAGCTCCACTTACACTGTCATGGCAGCTGGCTCTAAAGATCGTCAGGTGCAAACTGGGTAGGCTAGGCACTGTTTTCAAGATAGCTTAAGGGAAAATAAAGTGTTCCATGTACTAGGTTTCACTTTTCTACTTAAAAATTATGGTGTGTTTATTTTATTTTTATTTTTGGTTTTTCGAGACAAGGTTTCTCTGTGTAACAACCCTGGCTGTTCTGGACTCACTTTGTAGACCAGGCTGGCCTTGAACTCACAGAGATCTGCCTGTCTCTGCCTCCTGAGTGCTGTGACTAATAAAGGTGTGCACCACCACGCCTGGCTAAAAATTGTGTGTGTTTTTTTTAACTTTTAAAAAACTTATTATTTTATATTGTATGGGTGTTTTTCCTGCATAGATGTCTGTGCACCTTGTGCATGTGGTGCCCATCGAGGCCAATAGGGTGTGTCATATCCCCTGGAACTGGAGTTACAGATAGTGTGAATTGCCCTGCAGGTCCTGGGAATGAAACCCAGGTCCTCCGAAAGAGGGGACAGTGCTCTTGACAACCATGCCGCCTCCCCACCCCTGATTATATTTTTGAGATAGGTTGTATAGTCCTGGGACTGATCATCCTCCTGACTCACCCTTCCAGTACTGGACTCACAGCTGTGACTGTCACACCCATTTTTGGGCATATTTTCCTTCCCTTCCTCTTATCACCCGAAGGGTTAAAATATAATAGATCACTGTTTTATTTCTATCGTTGCTGATGTTTACATTCCCACTCCAACTTGCTACCCTCCCTGTTCCTATGGGTGCAGTTTTTCTAGTGTGTGTAACAGAGCTAAGTTTTTTTTTTTTTTTTTGAGACAAGGTTTCTCTGTGTAATGATGTCTTGGAACTCACTTTGTAGACCAGATTGGCCTTGAATTTACAGAGATCTGCCTGCCTCTGCCTCCTGAGTATCGGGTTGACTTGTGTCTCAAAAACATTTCCCTATTCTTTTTTTTTTAAAACTTATGCTGTCTTCCAGTTACTTTGTTTTTTTTTTTTTCATTTTTATCTTGTATGTGTATGTTAAGTTTGTCCCTAACTACTTACACAGAATTTTTCAAAATCCTGTGAGCTTTGGTGGATTATTTTAAATACAATAGTTCTTTTGATGGGGTGTGTGGGTGTAATTATGCTGCTACTTCTAGATAGGTGGGTGAAATTGCTGAAAATTTCTTGTAGTTTAGTGTGCCTGGCTCTGGCCAGAGTGGTGCACAGAGCCACTGCCAGGTTATTTGCAGTTAGTGGCAGTGGCGATGTCACAAACTAGGCATCATTGCACATGTGGTGTGGCAAGGAATTGTGACCTGATTCCATTGCTTTAGGGCCAAGAGAAATACTCCTGCCCCTACTTTGGCAGTTTCTTTTTTCCTGCTCATATTAACTTCTTGATATTTCACTATTTTAGATATTTACTTCAGTTTTTAAGATTTTATCTATGTGTATGTATACATGAGTGCAGGTACCCATGGAAGCTGGAAGTATTAGATCCCTGGAGTTGGAGTTACAAGTAATTGTGACCTACCTGATGTGGGTTCTGGGAACTGAACTTGCATCCTCTGCGGATCAGGAAGTGATTTTAATCACTGAACTCCCCTCTCCAGCCCCTTTTTATTTTTAATTAGATGTCTCTGTGTGAGTTTGTGCATGTGCATGCACTGCTTGCAGAAGCCAGGGGGTCATTGGATCCCCTGGAGCTGGAGTGACAAGTGACTGTGAGCTGTCTCATGGATCCTGGGACAAAGCTCTGGTTTCTGCAGGAACAACAGGCACTCCTAACTGCTGAGCCGTCTTCCAGCGCCTTTCTTGTTTAATGGCAAGAGAATAATGATGCTGAGCACTGTCTGTTACAGCTGTAGCTTGCTTACTGTTCACTGTAGGGTTTTTACCCTTTCATTACTTTAAACTTTTACTTTGTGTGCGTGTGGGGTGAAGATGGGCAGGCCAGCGCACATGTGTGGAGGTCAACCTGTCTGCTTGAATCCTCCCTTCCGCCTTGTGGGTTGTGAGAATGAAACTCAGGTCATCAGGTTTGGTGGCAGTACCTTCACTGATCTGCCTCACTGGCCCAGGACTTTACTTGATTTCCATCTGATGATCACTTGGGTCTCCAGCTTTTCACTTTGCCACTGAGGTTTGTGTTTGCACTTTTGTTAGTGATGGTTCCTTTGTAGAGTTGAGGGAGATCATTAGTCCTATGTTGGGGACTTGGGGGTTTCTGGTTACCATGGCACAGTTACATGTTCCTGAGGTTTCCGGGGCTTGTTTCCCAGGTCTTCCCTTCCCTATACCTACAGTACTGTCCCTTCTGGTGCCTTGGGGCCTCAACGTGCAGTTCTTCATTTTGGTTCTGCCCACAATCGAGTTTTATTTTCTTGAACTGAGACAAGTTTTTGAGCTTTGTCTAGAAAATTGGGCCCATTTATTTCAAGGGCTACATGTTGGTTAATTCAGTGTGAGTGTGTGGTTTTTTTTCTGTGCCTGTGGCAGTATGTCTGGGGACTTCAGCTGGTTTGGAGCATGGATAACTTCGCAGAGGCTGTGCCATGAAGGAAATGTCTCTGCCTTCCCCGGTGACAATTAGTTGCATGCAGATCCTCATGCATCCTCCCAGTCTAAAGAGGTGAATAGAACCAGACCCTTGAGGGCTAAACTAATCACAGTGAATATCTGTGAAATGCCCTGGTGAGGAAGAGGCGGATGGCATGACTGTGACCTGCCTGGGGAGCTGTCATGTCACCTCCTTTCTTGTGCCTTTCAGACTTGTGGGTAAGTGCCTGTGATACCCTGTAGACTTAGCTGAGTGGCAACACTGGTGCTGCACTAACTTGCTTCTCAACTCCAGGGATCCTGGAGAGTAAGAGGCTGGACCTGGTGAAGGAGAAGACCATCAACCAGACCATTGGCGGCGTGGTGTACCATGCTGCTGACCTGCCCATCTGGTGGCAGATCCCACAGTACGTGCTCATCGGCATCAGTGAGATATTTGCAAGTATAGCAGGTGAGGCTATGAAGAATGCTGGTGTGAGCTGAGCCGAGCTGAGTAGGGCCATGGCATTTTGCACTGGAGGAGTGAAGGAGGTTGTTGCTCACAGCATGGCTCAGTAAATAGTCATCCACAGTCCTTGGGCTAAGGCTGCTCTTTTTTGTACAAAACCAGTGTTCCCTGAGATATTTTCAATAGTCTGTGACCTGCCCTGTGTGTCCCGTAGCAAAGAGGGGAAAGTTGCTGTGGAGGGCTTCCTGTGTGTCCCTAAACTCTGCAGAGCACAGCTATTTTGCTGGTGCAGACCTACATGAAGGAGCAAAACTACCTACAGAGCTTGTTCTCATGGGCCCTGTGACTAGTGAGGTTGCAAGGGACAAAGCTTGAGGCAGATTGGCCACTGCAGCAGGGGGAACAGAAGAGCTGGTGACACTCAGGATGGGGAACAACAGAAGGGGAGGAGCAGCATGCTGGGTGCCTCTGCTGGCACCATATATGCCTTATACCTGGCAGAATTCTATGACTGCTGACAAGTGGGCTTTGCTTTGTCTTTGTCTCGCCTGGCCACTGGGCATCTCAGTTTGTAGCTACTTGAATTTGTTGTGATGTGTTGGCTGTGAAGTAGGGTCTTTAGAGAGGCCCCCCCCCACCCCATTCATTTCTTTTTAAGATGATGTGTATGAGTGTGTTGTCTAAATATATGTAGGTGCACCACATGCATACACTGTGCCCATGGAGGCCAGAAAAAGGCATCAGATGGTTGTGAGCCTCCATGAGGATGCTGGGAATATAACCTTGGTCTTTTGCAAGAGCAACCAGTGCTCTTAACCACTGAGCCCTCTCTCCAGACCCTACCTCTTATGTTTTTGAGAAAGGATCTAACACTGCAGCCTCACTGGCCTCAGACTTGCAACAGTCCTCCTGCTGCAGCCTGTTGAATGCTTGGATTTCAGGCCTGTGACAAAACTTCTTAAAGATGTAAGGTGAATATCTTATGAGTGTGGTGGTGCGCTTCCTTGATGTGTATAGAGCTGTTTGTTGTGAGGATGAGTGGCTGGTGGCACATGTGTGTTTCCAAGGACAGTCCTAGGAGTGCTCAGACCCCAGTGGAGCCTGTGTGCTGCAGGAAAGCAGTGCACTGGGAAGCTGGCTCAGGGTGGCCGCCTCAGGGTGACCAAGGTGAGTTTCTCATCATGGCTTCCTTTTTCTTTTTCTCTAGGTCTGGAGTTTGCATACTCAGCTGCCCCCAAGTCCATGCAGAGTGCCATCATGGGACTCTTCTTCTTTTTCTCTGGCATTGGGTCCTTTGTGGGCTCAGGACTATTGGCCCTGGTGTCTCTCAAGGCCATTGGGTGGATGAGCAGCCATACAGACTTTGGTAAGATTTGATGTCTGGGGTGGGAAACCAGGGTGCTTGCTGCTGCTCTGGATTGTGTGAAGATCCAGTCTGTCCCAAGAGACCTTTGGCCCAGACCCTGTTGAAGTTTGTGTTCAGCTCAGCGCTTCTGGGGAGCTGGATGAGGTAGTGAGACCTCCATGTCAGCTCCCGTGTCGACCTGATCTTAAGTTTTGGTTCCTGGCAGTTTGCTTTGGTTTTCAGACATTAGAAGGACAGGCAGTGGTTTTGTTAGTCAACCTGCTCCCCAGAGGTAGCTTCTGGCTGTTAATCTGGGCAGTTCTACAGTGCTGTGGGTGATCCAGGAGCCCCCGCATCCTTTGTCTTTTGAACAAGTCCATGTTGCCTGTGGAAATGGCCACACTGTAAGCATTTTGCCTAGCTTGGTACTTTTATTGCATACCTTTGGGAGAGTTGGAAATTTTCTCTAGAAATTGTGGGATTCCCAGGGCCTTGAGTTGGATTTCTTTGGAGTCCTTGGGTAATAATGCCCAGAAGCCTGAACTCCTCTACCCCAGCTCTCCTGGATGTCTGTAACTGACTCTAGCTATGTGAGGCCAGTTGTGAGATTAGCCAGTTGGCCTGGGACTTACCCTTTCTCTCATCCCCCTGGGAAGGTGGCAACCCTGGAGTGGGTTCAGCTGGCAGGGTGCAGACTTCTCCAAATAGTCATCACAGAGACCAGGATTCTAGGTCTTGTTTATTAACATTCACTGCTATTGCAGATGTGTGTGCAGTACAACTTTCAAGAGTCATTTGTCCCCTCTCTGGGATCTGGGGCTCAAACTCAGGCCATTAGGCTTGTGTAGCAATTGTCTTCATCAGCTAAGCCATCTGTCTGTCCATAATCCTTTGTTTTAGACAGTGTCTCACTCTGTAGCTCAGGGTGGCCTCAAAGTGCAGGAGTGCCAATCCTACCTAGGAGACAGTGGTGAGGCAGTGTCCAAAGGGACTGGAGTGAAGGGAACAATGTAGCCCCACAGGGACTTCCTAGCCCACCAGGGGACACTACTACATCAACTTTGTCCACCTATCCACCTCATATGCATGAGTGCAGGCTCTGCCTCTTAAGTGCTGGGACATAGCTATGAGCCATTTCAATTGGCTTAGGCTCTAGACACATTGTGTGCGGAGTTGAGTACTTTTGGTTATTACCACTCCCAGTCCACACCCTACCTTAATTTACTAATTTAGTCTTTTTAAGAGACAATGTTTTTTCTGTTTAGCTCTGGCTTGTCTCTGCCTCCAAGTGCTGGGATTAAATGCATGTGCCACCACCACCTGGTATAATTTAGTATCTTAATGTCTCCAGATATTTTGTTTCTGATAGGCTTCATCCAAGCCTCTGGAGAGTCTCTGACTGCTGTGTATCCAGTGTGCGTTCAAGGTAGAGCCTAGCAGTGCCCAGCAGCCTCTCACTTTCTCCCATGGAATGGGGTCCGTGCTGTGTAAAGGCCCTGGTGTAGCCTGGTCTCTCCAGAAGAGACCTACTGCAAAGGGGCATTAACTGGTCCAGGCCAGTACTCTCTCCTTCTACCAGGTGCACAGCTCACTCTCTGGTGTCAGCATTCTTGCAGAAGAGGAGGCCATCAGAGTGTACGTAGTGTCTCTCCAGTGTCCCTGATGGGCTAAGGAGTTCTTGTGAGGTTTCAGGGCTCCATAGGCTTCTGTTGCACTGTTTCTTCTTCTCAGCCTCTTCAGACACCATCTCATCACTGTTTGCTAAGTGGGATGGACACGCCTGCCCCACAGTGCTGGGCAAGCACACGGCGGGTGCAGGGCAGTGCAGAATTCTGTCACGCCTCCTGTCTGCTGACCACCCTGACCCTGCACAGGTCACATTCTGTTCCCAGTCACCCTGGGGCCCTCTCGTCTGTCCTCAAGCAGCTCATGTTCTGAGAGGCTCCCTGTTGACCCTGGTGAACCCGAGTCCTATTCCCTCCCAGGATTGTTGCAGCAAACTTGTTTGTTCTGCCCTGATGGACGTTGGTGTTTCCAGGGTTGGCTCTATGAAGGAGCTGTGGTGGGCAGTACTGGTCAGGCCTTCTGGAGGCAAATGTACTTTTTTTTTTAACCCTCATTATGTTCTCCTGTCTGACAGCCCAGAGCAGCTGCTTTTGGCTGATGGGTACATATTTGAATTCCCTGCACATTCCCAAATGAGGCTGGACCTATTGAGCTGTGGTGTGCTTTCTGCTCTGGGGCTGATGGTGTGGACGTAACCACACGGCCCACCTGTCTTGCCAGCTTCAACGCTGCACATAAGATCACAGTTGCATCAAGTGCCTATCTATTGTAGTAGTGGAGGAGACAGGTTCTGGGGGATGGGTGTGTCACTGGTCATGAGGGAGCACAGCAGACTTGAGTCATTTGTTTTCCATTTGTTGACTGTAACCGAACTTTTTAATTATTATTGTTTATTTACTAACAATATTCAGCTATAACAAATACCAACAATTTCTTTTTTTTTTTTTTTTTTTTTTTTTTTGGTTTTTCGAGACAGGGTTTCTCTGAATATCTCTGGCTGTCCTGGACTCGCTTTGTAGACCAGGCTGGCCTCGAACTCACAAAGATCCGCCTGCCTCTGCCTCCCGAGTGCTGGGATTAAAGGCGTGCGCCACCACCGCCCGGCACCAACAATTTCTTAACTATTAATCCTACAAATTCCTACAATCCCTTTAACCTAACCACTAATCCTATTGACAATTATTTTCCTAACCTTTTATAAGGATACAGTCTCTGGGGCAGGTCCTCATTCGTCAGGAACACAGTCTTTGTTGTAGATTGTTTAACACACTTAGCAGTCCTTTTTCTGGATCTCTCAGATGTAGATTCGTCAGGGTAAGTTGGTTATTGTAGTCTCACCTTAAATAAGGCTTAAGGCTTTCTTCTCTCTGGGAGACCCCAGCCCCTTCACATCAGCAACTCTGCCACTCTACCTCAGAGTCCTTAAAGCCAGGCACAGTTTCCTTTAGGCCACTGTTCGGACAGATTAAACCTCTCTAGGCAAAAGCTGAGCCACAGGGTTTAGTCCTTGGCCTTTTGGTGTCTTGCTGAGGCTTTCTTTGCTCACCAGCTTCTTTCTGCTTCAGGGAGATCTGGCCATCAAATGGCCAGCACTTTTTTCAGCAGGACTCTCTTAGCTCTCTAGCATCAGGGGCCTCTTCTTCTTTTTTTTTTTTTTTTTGGTTTTTCGAGACAGGGTTTCTCTGAATATCTCTGGCTGTCCTGGACTCGCTTTGTAGACCAGGCTGGCCTCGAACTCACAAAGATCCGCCTGCCTCTGCCTCCCAAGTGCTGGGATTAAAGGCGTGCGCCACCACTGCCCGGCATGCCTCTTCTTCTTTTGAGCTCCATGCACTGTCCTTAAATAGTAGGAACTCTGTTTCAGCTTAATTTGGGCTCCACCTACTTAGCAGCTGAAAACAATGTCAGGCCAGATACCTTGTTTCTTTAAGTCCATTAAGTCTTTCCTGTTTTCCTGACTTCAACCTTGTTTTTCAGTCCAGTAAGTCTCCTGTTTGTTTCCTGCTTTTAGTCCACATGCTGATAATGATCTTCATGCCCCGAATTAAGAGACAGTATCAGAAACCCCTATATATTTTCTAAATCTAATTCAATTATTCTAACTCCCTACAGTTGACTGCCTCAGTCTTTAGTCTATGAAGTTCAGGATGGCAGTCTCTTCCCCTACGGGCAGACTTAAGGCTTTTGTTCTTCCCTGTGGATCAGAATCTTGCATGTGTCAGCACCTGTGCCCATGTTTTGTGCTTGCTCATGATGCTTGATAGACATTTGATGCTACTGAGCATCTGCTCAGGTAGTAAAAGGGTCTTTAGAAAAACCCAGTGTAAAAAGACATCAAGAAGAAGCCTCGTTTTCTGAATAGACACTAGAATATGCTTATGAAATGTCAAAAAGTGCAGCAGCTTCCAGCCACAGCGTGACTTGTGCCAGTTCCCTTTGTGACGAGTCACTAGAGTATGATAACATGCTCCTTGGCAAGTCCTGGGAGATATGAAGGATATCTGTGGCTTATGGGGACAGGAGCCAGACTTTGTGGAGAGCTGGGTTGGCACCCTCAGTGCCCCTTTTCATGCTGTGCCTAGCTGTCGTGTATGTTGGACCTGGTTCCATGCTTGGTCCATCCATGGTGCTGGCTCTTTGGAGTAGTCCTTGACTGCAAACAGTGGTTTGCAGAAGCGATCATGCCAGGTGGGCAGCATTGGCGCAGGCACTGCTTGGTCCAGGCCTGAGTCCTCCTCACAGGTTCAGAGTCCCAGTGGACCACAGGCTCCTGCCTTCCATCCTGGCTGTTGAGCTCTGATCTGTACTGTCCTCCTTCCTTGTCATTTGGATGCTGTAAAAGCTGTGGTACTGCTTTTACAGTGAGACCAAGGTCTGTGTTCATTACAGCAGTGCGCGCTACCTGTTTAGATATGTGAGACTTGAGAGATGCTAAGGAAAAGCATCTAGCTTGCTCCAGTGGGGTGGTTCTCAACCCGTGGGTTGCCTTTTAGGATTGCATATATTTACAAATCATAACAGTAGCAAAATTAGTTATGAAGTAGCAATGAAGATAATTTTATGGTTGGGGTCACAGCATTAGGAAGGCTGAGAACCACTGCTGTAGCAGGACAGTATCTCCTCATGCTGCCTGTCATGTGGGAAGGCCCACAAACCTGTGACCATGCTAGTCACTACCCCCTGCAGCATATGGTGAGAGAAATGAGATGTGGGCTCAGTCCATCCACAGAAGTGTCACTCTGCTGAACATAGGCAACGGCTTTAAATGGAGCAGCAGGAGAGCACCTCAGATAAGGGCAGGAGTGGGTACCGTGCCATAGACGCAGTCAGGAGAAGCACAGGAAGCTTCTTTCTCGGGTTGTTCGTGTGCAGGACACAGAGTGCAAGTTACCTTCATGAACATCTGAGAGGCTGAGCTGACACCGACTCACAAGCCTTCCTCTGCGTCAGAGCTGGGGCTAGGACAGCAGCATTCCCTCCCTCTTTTCACTGAGGATGGGAGAGCCCTGGGAGGGAGGTGGGTAGTGTCCATTGCCATCTCAGATGGCCACAAGCCAGTGAGAAGGTGCGCTGTCTGTGGAGTGCACTGACTGGGGGCATCTGCTCACTCCTAGGGAACATCAACAGCTGCCACCTGCACTACTACTTCTTCCTACTGGCGGCCATCCAAGGAGCTACGCTGCTGCTCTTCCTCATTGTGTCCGTGAAGTATGACCGCCAGCGAGCCAGAGCAGATGGGGGGCCAGCCGGCACGAGGACCTGATGCAGCCAGCCAGCTCGCTCACAGGTTCTGCAGACTATAAGGCCTCGGAGCCCACGAACCTCCAGGGCACTGCCAGCGGGCAGGTTGAGGCTAGAGCATTAGCATCTCACCTTCTGAACTTGCATGTTGTCTGGGCTGGCTTCTCTCTCCCTGTGACCAGATGAGCGTGGTGAGTGCCTTACTGTGTCCTGTCTCGTGTGCACTGGGCTCGCCTGGAGATGAGAGTGTGGCTTCTCTCACTGAAGGGTCCCCTGAGCCAGCCACGCTCTCTCTTATAGAGCCTGGGTAGTCACGGTTTTGCCACTGGCACCCTCGTTCCTTACAGACACTGTTACTTCTTCGTAGTGTCCCCTTTCTTTAAGATTAGCAGGTACTTCCATCAAGGCATAGGAGGGTACTCTTCAGAGATCAAAGTGTGCTTGATGGTGTGAGGGCCCTCGGAGCTGCGTCTACTGCATTCATAGTCTCTTGTCACAAGTCTTGCTGATGCCAAGGCTTTTATGGGTCTGTAGTGTAGACTCATCTGCTCAGAAAGTAGGTTTTGTTGGCTGAGGTAGAGAACACCTCGTACGGTCTTAGACTACGCTGGCCTCAACCTTGGGGCCGCCTTCTGTCTGCCTACCATATGCTGGGATCCCAGATGTCCCTCGCTGTGGTCAGCAGGGCTTAGCTCTTGAACTGCTGATGTGCTTTTTTAAGTACATGCATCAGTGGTGATTGAGGACACCATGTCCTCACTGAAACCAGGCAGCAGCCGGCAGGAGATTGGAAAGTACATCAGGCAGATCTTTTCCTGGAACTTGACTTTGTGCAGCAGGGAGGCCGGAGGCCGGAGGCGAGTGGGAAAACATGGGAGCTGTTGGGCTGCTTGCTCACCTTTGTATTGTTACTGACATATCCAGGGTTCTGAGTTTGTCAACTAAGCTGTTCTGTGTGTTGCTGTGTTTTGTATAATTTTATAAAAGCTTCTCAGACATGGCATGGAGCGTGTCCTGAGTGATTTCTTCATACTCTCTCCATCAGCTCAGCGTCCTTCCAGGTTTTGTCTTAGAGGAGACACTGCTGCCAGCCCAGCCGTTCATTCCTTTGGCTGAATGCTAGAGCCACAGTGTTCAGGTACACTTCTGCCAGAAACCTCACAGACAGAAGCCTGTCCTGCCTCTCTCACACCAGGTGGATGAAAAGCATCTACTGTATGCCTCGTTCTTGGCTTTGAAGGGAGGTAGGCTGGGTACTGAAGTCATCCAGCTCCTTCTGTCATGATGTAGGCTTTCTTGGGCTGGTGAGAGGGCCTAGCGGGTAAAGGCACTTGCAACAAGCCTGAGACCTGCAGACACGATGGGAGGAAAGAACCAGTTTTCATGAGTTGGTTTCCCTGACCTCTACACACCATCACGGAACATATGACCCCAAGTAAAGCATGTAATTTTTTAAAAGTAGGTTTTCTTCACAGGTGCTTCTGTATTTGCATGAAAGAAGGTTGCAGAGGAGCTTTGCCTCCTCTGTGTACACTCTGGACACAGGGTGTGAGCTGCTCATAGTACCTATAGCCTCCCCAGCTCTGTGACCTCCCAAGGAGCACCCTCAATGAGACAGGAATGGCAGCTGGGCGAGGGACCTGGGTGTAATGAAAAGAGCCTGTGTGGTCTGATCAAAGCTGCTGGGCCTGGGTTTTTTTTTTAGATTTTTCGAGACAGGGTTTCTCTGTGTATCCCTGGCTGTCCTGGAACTCATCTGCAGACCAGACTGGCCTTGAATTCAGAGATCCGCCTGCCTCTGCCTCCTGAGTGTTGGAATTAAAGGTGTGTGCCAGTGGCAGGCTTGAGTTTTAACCTCTGTCATTTGCCTAGTGGTAAGAGGATCCATCATTCTAATGAGACCCAATGGGACTGACTTTAGTACCAGCCACACCCAGCCAGTGGCACCTCCAACTGGAGATAGGCAGCAGCCAGTGATGGGAGTCACCATAGCACCCATAGGATGGTGTCTGGGGGGCTGCCTGGTACTGACCAGAGTGGCTTTCCCTTGGTTTGTTGTCGCGTCCCCCTCGACCAGCAAGGATGACGCAACTTGCAAAAGCTCTTCTCAAGCAGTTTATTCAGGTCCCTTGAAAACAGTCTTCCGAATGCCCGGGCAGACCCAACCCACAGGCTAAATACTATATGAACAGCCAATCAAGTAAAGCCACGTGGTGCTACCTTAGAGGCCCACGTATGCGGAAGCAAGCCAGATCAGCGGTCTTAGCCAAATATGGACTTGTTTACCACCAAGAGCGCTCACCATCGGGCTGGTGGAAGGTGGAAACCGGCGCCATCTTTAGGGTGCGGCACGTCGCAGCTCTCTACAGTTCCTCCTTTTTTATTTTTTCTAAAGTTGGTAGAAGTCCCTGGAAAGGCTTCATAATCCCCATATCTGGGGATCTCACGGTGGGCCTGAGCCTGTAGGAGGGTGATGCTCAAACTCTTACCCGTCTCTGGGTCAGCCTCCCCACTCGGGGCTGCCCTGTCTTAGGTGGCCGAGACTTACCCGTCAACTCCGTCATTGACTTGCCAGACCCTAATAACCGTGGAACGAATACCTCAGTGGGCAGGGACTATGCTCAGTGAAGATTTAAGGCTTCATGGCAGCGAGCCATGCCTGGGGGACTGGCCCGCCTCAATGGCGACAAGGGCCTGTATAATCATGGCTGCATTACGCTTTTGTGTGGCTCTCATCTTGTTGATGCACCATAGGCAAACCAGAGAGGCTAGTATCATCAGTATCGCCAAAGAGCCTACGCCCGCCCACTCCTTAAGATGATCCATAGCCGTCTGTATCCAGGAAGTCAAACCAGTAGCCAGGCTCAAATCCACCCGAGTGGAGTTGATGTGGACGATTGTCGCTCTCAGCTCTCTCATCAAATTTTCAAATTCAGCCGACCAATCCTGTAAGAGGAACTTTGACAATTGTCTATACAGATTAGCAGCCTTTGTAAAATGTTGATACTGCACCGAAGTAACACACAAACCTTGCATTTTCCACTCACACCCCAATTGTGCTAGTTGCCAAAGAGAATCAATCTGTTCTTGTATTAAATCTATGCGTTGATTAACTATCATAAGGCCTCCTTTGAGATGAGAATTCATAGAGGTCTGAGTATCCAATGCCTGTGCCACAGTGGCTGAGATGTTATTCAGGGCATTGGCAGTCTGTATAGAACTAGACAAGGCAATAGCTGAGGCAGTAGCCCCCACAGCAGCAATAGTGATGGCAGTAACAATATCTGCAGTGATGCCAAAATCTCTTTTAAACCTGAATAGCATCATGGTATTAGGGGCTTCTACAGGAACTGGTACATATTGAGGCATTCTAGTCACCACAGCCACAGGAAAGGCTGTGGCATTCCAGCACAGGGCATAAAAACATATGTCCGGAGTGCATATACTAACTTTTCTTGACCCAAGGATGCACTCCCATTACTTACAATCCACAGAAAAGGAGGCCAGAGACACACTGGTGAAGCTGAAAAGGTCTTATTGCGGTAAGAATGAAACAAAGAATTCCAAGTACCAGAGCCACTACCACTAGAAAGATTCAATTTGGTAGCGGACCCTAGGGAAAAATTACCTCTTTGATAAATTCCTCCCCCAAGCATAATGACAGGTCCCAAGTCCATGCAACTTCCATTTACCCCACACAAAGCCCACAAATCAAAAGGATTGGTGGCAGTCTGCTGAGGATCCCTAGTAGATATATCAAGCATTCCTGTACAAGACTTATTCACTATATTACTAATCATGGGGCTAAAGGAAAAATAATCTTGTTGAACCCAAACTGCTCTGCGCTCCTGACATCCAGTCCAGGGAAAAGGTCCTTCCTCTCCTGTGGATCCTCTACAAAAAGGTGCCCAGCGTGGCTGCCTGGGGGGGTCCCGGTCAGAGACTCATGTGGGCCACCATCCTTCAAGGCGAGAACCGTTGCCAAAAAAAAAACAAACCACCACTCCTACCCCCAAACCTCAGTTGTGGTAAAAAATCTGCTGACTGCTGAGACAATTTAATGCATTCTGTATCATCTGACCTATTGAAGCTCATAAAAAAGCACAGACTACCCTTCAAGCTGACATTTCTATTACCCTCTATAGGGCTTTTCTGATCATCAAAGGAAAGGTAGGGTAAGCCTAAGCTTCTATTACTGCTAAATAAGCGTGGAAACACAGTTGCATCATGTCTGACCGGCATCGGCTTTGGGAATATCGACAGGATTCCCCCATCTCGGCTTGGTCATTCCTGACATACTCACTGCTACTATCACCAGGATCCCTAGGAAGGTCTTCATGACGAATCTTCCTCACAAGGCGTTCAGACACCCACACTAGATCTTGTTGATCCTGAGGAAAAACACAAACAGACCCTCTCGCCCATGTTAGCACAGGGTCAGGCCCTCGCCAAGAGCCTGTCAAAATATCCTTCCACTTCATCATGCCTTTAGGTGGACCATGGGAATCCTGATGTCTGTCCCCTGCTGAGCGGCCTTGAGCGTCCAAATTGAAAAAGTTTAAAGTAAATAAGGCTAAAGACATTCTCTCCTTGGGGGTACGGCCTTGGCCTATTCCCCCTTTCTCTTTTTGCAAACATTCATTCAAGGTGCGATGAGCACGCTCCGCAATTCCTTGTCCTTGAGGATTATATGGTAATCCGTGATTAAGCTGTACCTCCATCTGGTTGCAGAAGGAGACAAAGGACTGAGCCATATAGGCTGGTCCATTGTCCGTTTTCAGCTGCTATGGTTTTCCCCATGCAGCCCAGGCTTCTGAGCAATGCCCTATGACATTGCGAGCCTTTTCTCCACTCATAGGTGTAGCATGTATGATACCTGAGCAGGTATCCACAGATACATGAATATATTTTAAGGTTCCAAACTCTGAAATGTGGGTAACATCCATTTGCCAGATTTTGAGTGGCATCAACCCTCTAGGGTTCACTCCCACACTGGGAGGATGATGATGAATCAGACACTGAGGACAGTCCAAAACCACTTGTCTAGCATCTGCTCTAGACAAACGGAATTTCTGCTGTAGAGTTCTTGCATTTACATGAAATAATTGGTGAAACTGTCTGGCTTGGTCCAGGAATGAGCTCCAAAAAATGCATTCCATCCTAGTCCATTGATCAACTTTATCATTACCCTCACTTAATGGTCCAGGTAATCCTGTATGTGCTCTGATATGTTGAATATAAAAACACCTTTTTCTTTGCCAGATTAAAACTTGTAACTCTTGTAATAAGGCACATACAGTACTACTATTCTTAATAGTACCTGCCAATTCTAATACTTTCACTGCATTGACCACATAGACTGAATCTGAAATCAAATTGAATGCAAATTGACATCTTTTAAACACCTCAATTACTATTTTCAACTCTACTATTTGGGGGGAGCCCGGTTGAAATTGACATAGCACGGGCTCTTGTCCTTCTATCAAATAGGCTCCGCAGCCTGTCTTTGAGCCATCAGTAAACACATTTGGTGACCCTTGAAGTGGTTCTGCTGAAGTAACCTTAGGGAATATCACTGGGTGCTCCTTAAAAAATGATAGCAATGGATGCTTAGGATAATGGTTATCAATCACTCCTTCAAAGCTACATAGCAATATTGCCCAGTCATCTACAGTGCCACACAAAATCTTAATTTGATCACTGGAATAGGGCACTATTATACTGGCAGGAGCAACTCCAAAAGACTGCAAACATTGTTGGATACCATTCAAGGCTCAAGCAGCAACTGCAGTGGGATAATGTTCTATGGATGTTTTTGGAGAAATCTTCGAATAAGTCCATAATAATGGTCCGTCCTGCCATAACAATCCTGTAGGTTGACCATAGGTGGCAAATATGCACAATGCAATGGGCTGTCCTTCCTGCCATCTCTTTAGGAAGGCACTCTGTAACCTTTCTTCCACTTTACATAAAGCTTTTCTTGCTTCTCCTGTTAATTGCCTAGGAGAATTAAGTGCTGAATCACCTTTCAAAATATCATATAGGGGTCTTATTTCATAATTTGGTAGCTTTAAATAGCCTCTTACCCAATTGATATCTCCTAACAACCTTTGAAAATCATTTAGAGTCTTTAAATTATCTTATCTCAATCTTTTGAGGTATTATCTTTTCAGGTCCAACCTTCACTCCTAAATAATCAACCACATTTTACTTTTGAACCTTATCAGGAGCAATAAACAACCTTTTCTTTTTTAATAATTGAACTAATAATTCATAGGCCCGATCTAACATTTGTTCACTCTTAGCTGCCAGTAAGATATCATCCATATAATGAACACATCTCAAATCTGGAAAATTCTTTCTCAAGGGAGCAATGGCTTCCCCCACATACAGTTGGCACATAGTGGGGCTGTTTGCCATGCCCTGAGGTAATACTACCCATTCAAACCGCTGATCAGGTTCCTCATGGTTACAGGATGGTACAGTAAATGCAAATCTCTCACTATCTTTGGCACACAAAGGGATGGAGAAAAAACAATCCCTTATATCTATAACTATAATGGGCCATGAGGCTGGCAAAGATGATAAAAGCGGCAAGCCGCGTTGCACTGGGCCCATGATCTGCATTTGTTGATTTATGGCACGCAAGTCATGCAACAATCTCCATTTTCCAGATTTCTTTTTAATGACAAAGATAGGTGTATTCCAGGGAGATACAGATGGTTTTATATGCTTTAAAGACATCTGTTCATCCACCAACTCTTTGGCTGCATTCAATTTTACAGAGGAAAGTGGCCACTGAGGAACCCATACTGGGTCCTCTGTCTTCCAAGTTATGGGAATGCCCTCCTCAGTGGCCCCTAGGAAAAACCCAGTCCCTGTCTCTTTTGTCTTTGCTGCATAGATATGGGACTCTTCTGCCCCTGCAAATATTTTCCTATTCCAAAGCCTGGAGCATATCCCATATCTTGCATCATACGTTGGGCTGAATCAGAATAGTCATTACTCAATTTAAATCCCATATCCTTTAAAAGGTCTCTTCCCCAAAGGGAGATAGGGAGCTCAAGTACATATGGCTGCATTTCTCCTGAGTGGCCTTCTTGGTCCTGCCACTTTAATAATCTTGCACTCATATCTGGAGTCTTAGCATAACCCAGGCCTTGAAGTGTTTGAGAAGAGGCTTGTACGGGCCAACTTGAAGGCCAGTCTTTCTTTGCTATGATACTCCTATCAGCCCCAGTATCCAAAAGGCCCAGGATCTTTTTACCATCAACTTTTAACTCCAAGATGGGGCGTTGGTCCAAATCCAAGGAGAGAAAAGTCAGATCCATGCCCGTGGATCCAAAACCATCTTTTCCTCTCTCTCGATCCTTTGCCGCATAGCGATCATGTAAGCTCGGCAACATGATCAACTGAGCAATTCTATCTCCAGGAGAGATAGCTGTTATACCACGGCGGGGGGAGGCTACCATGATCTTAACCACTCCTGTATAATCTGGATCTATAACCCCAGGATGGACAATAAGTCCTCTCAAGGCTGATGATGACCTCCCTAACAGCAAACCAACTGTACCAGGTTCAAGGGGTCCTTTAAAATCTGTTTCAATTAACTGGACCCCCATTTGGGGCGTTAATACGAGTCTGGTGGTGGAGCAGAGGTCCAATCCTGCTGAGCCTGCAGTGGCTCTCTGCGGTCTCTCGGATGGCAGAGGGTTGGCCATCTCTCTTGATTCTGTTCTTTGTCCTGATTCTCTACTACCCCATATATTTGTGGGCCCTGGGGTCGTGGGCCCCGCTGTCGGTTTTTTGGACGAGCGCCACCATAACCTTGAGTCAAAGGCTGGCCATGGATGTCTGTCACTGAACGGCATTCATTAGCCCAATGTTTCCCTTTTTTACATTTTGGGCATAACCTCGGCTGCCTGGGGCATTGTGCACTTCCTATACTTTCTGTACTCCTTCCCTCGGGGCATTGTCTTTTAAAGTGTCCCATCTTGCCACACTTAAACTCCTGGACTTCCTCCACCTTTTCTGGTCAACTGTACTACTGCGGCAGCAAGACCAGCATTAGTTAACGGCCCTCCAAGTTCTCTACACACTTTCATCCAGGCTTCTAGCCCTTTGTTCTTGTAAGGGGTGATAGCGGCTCTACACTCTTTTGTGCATTGCTCATAAACCAACTGTTTTATTAGTGGCATAGCAGCATCAGGGTCACCAAAAATCTTTCCTGCCGCTTCCACCAATTGTGCCACAAAGTCTGAAAAGGGCTCCATGGGGCCCTGTAGAATCTTAGTTAAGTTCCCACTCACTTCCCCTTTGTTAGGAAGCGATTTCCAAGCCTTGATAGCTGTCTGGTTTATTTGTTCATAAACCTGATTGGGATATCCTGTCTGCTGGTTGGCAAATCTCCCCTGCCCAAGCAGCATATCTCTATCCCAGGCTGGATTTCCATTTCTCTGATTAATGGCTGCTTGCTCAGTGGCATACTCAATCAAGAAAGCTTTCCAGTCTAAATATTGCCCTGGACTTAAGCAGGCGCGGGCCAGGCCACTCCAATCGGAGTCATACAATGTCTGCTTAATGCTTCCACTTGAGCCAATGTAAAAGAAGCGGTAATGCCATAGGTACGAACCGACTCTGCAAGGGATTTAACTACTTTAAAATCAAGCGGTTCCTCATACCTGTTCCCTTGTGGGTCTTGGTATACCGGATAGGCAAACTGTAATTCTGTTCTTACTTGTGTCCACATCCCCGGGCAGAAAGATCTCCCTACTTTCAGGGACTGAACAGGCTGATCTATCTGAACGGCTTCTGGGTATGGAGGGGGAGTCGAAGGCGCCGCGGCAACGGCTTTACTTACACTGACCGCCGCCAACGTGGCTGAAGGTGCCGCGGCAACAGCTTTACTTACACTGACTGCCGCCAACGTGTCTTTCTCTTTTACCTTTTTCTTTTCCCTTTTTCTAATAGCAGTCCTCTCTAACTGTTCTATTAGAGCGTGTAGCTCCCCTTCAGAATCCGTGCCCTCTGAATCCTCAAAATCTCTAAAATCTCTAAGATCGGGATAGAGAGGGACCTTCTTTTTGCTTCCCTTTTCACTGTCTGCCTGCTCAGATCTTTCGCCTTTGTTACTTCCCTTTTCACTGTCTGCCTGCTCAGATCTTTCCCCTTGCAGCAGTTCCAAGGCTGATTCTCCCTCCTTGATTGCGTTACAGCATCTCTGATCTTCTAAACAACTCCTCACCATCTTCCAAATTGGTCTTACTCTATGCTTCACAGCACCTTGCTCCCAAGCAAAATCCAAGTCCCTGCCTAATTTGTCCCAGCAGGATACCGTAAGATTCCCGGACACCGCAAACCACGGAGCCACGGAGTCGCATTCATTCAAAAATCTTTCTAGGGTTGACTTCTTAAGTTTCAAATTCCTAGCTAAAAGTAGCTCCTGAAGAGCCAGAAAAATTGGATGTGACTGAGACAATCCCATGATTAAAAATTTACTTTCGGTTCGCAGTTTCCCTGCGAAACTTTACCTTTTGTTCGCTATTTCCGCGAAACTTTACCTTTTGTTCGCTAATTCTGCAAAACTTTACCTTTTGTTTACTATTTCCGCGAAACTTTACCTTTTGTTCGCTATTTCCGCGAAACTTTATTGTCCCAATTTACCCCGGGAACTTACTAGTGCACTGCCCCTGACTGAAGGAGTTCTGAGTCTTTTCCTGTTCCCCGTACGGGCCACCACTTGTCGCGTCCCCCTCGACCAGCAAGGACGACGCAACTCGCAAAAGCTCTTCTCAAGCAGTTTATTCAGGTCCCTTGAAAACAGTCTTCCGAATGCCCGGGCAGACCCAACCCACAGGGTAAATACTATATGAACAGCCAATCAAGTAAAGCCACGTGGTGCTATCTTAGAGACCCACGTATGCGGAAGCAAGCCAGATCAGCGGTCTTAGCCAAATACGGACTTGTTTACCACCGAGAGCGCTCACCGTCGGGCTGGTGGAAGGCGGAAACCGGCGCCATCTTTAGGGCGCGGCGCGTCGCAGCTCTCTACAGTTTGTCTTATTGTCGATTGTGTTTCATCGAGCTGCCCAAGTTCTACAATGATCTGGCATGTTAGTTATACCCAGGAAAGAGCATGGCAGGTACCCAGTTCATCGTTAGTCCTGTGTGTCTGCAGGAGATCTACTTGTAGCTGGACCCTGTGGGACCTGGCTGTGGAGGAGCAGGCAGTAGTCCTAAGTAAGCCCGGACCTTTGCATCTGAACAGACCATAGGCAGTCAGTTTGAGCTACAGTTCTGAACAAGTAGCTGAACAAATGAACACAAACTGAGCTGTGTTGTCTGGGGTTTTAAAGCTGTGTCTGCCCCGAGTTCTTGGCTGTGTTACCTCAGCTGGTCTCTGGAGACAGACCAACTTCTTCCTGTATGAGGGTGAGGAACTCCATGTGTCGCCACAGCCTGAGACAGAAGCAGAGAGATTTTTATAAAACCAACTTTTTCCAAGGTGCTTGGTCCCTCAGGGGTGCTGTTGGGGATACTTGAGCAAGCTGTGGCGGTGTGTCCGCTTTGCTAGAATGTTCCATACATGCAGGGCAGGCACTGGAGCATGTCACAGTTAATATCCACAGGTTGCTGTTGCCTCTTGAAGGGGTGGAGGGACAGATAACCACTGCCTGCTGCAGGATTGAAGACTGATTCAAAACGGCAGTCCCTTCTCGATCTGAGGCAACACAGTGCTGCACCAACGCCTCCCCCACCTCCCACTGCAGCTTGCTCCACCCAGGGCCCTTCGTGTTACCCATGGCCACACATCTGTGCTGTTGAAGCTCCAAGCATCTTATGTGGATTCTCACCAAGAACAAATCACTTGCGTGGTTATTTTAAAGTGTTAAGATATAACACCTTGTTCTTTGGAAATGAGGTTTTTTAAAGGGAATACTAGACATAGGTGGTGTGCTGAGTAAGAACATATCGGTCGGATACCTAACACAGGTGAAGGAGGAGACAGATGATGCCAAGTGAGTCTATAGTGTACCAGAGATGTGCTTGTCTCCAAGTCACCACACTGTCAGGATCCAAGAGGAGGCAGTCAGGGCCCAGGACCACATCTCTTGCCTGCTTTACCGAGTCTCTGCAAGCCAGTTGAAGGGGAAAGACAGCTCTGGCTCTTTCTTGACTCCATCTTCACGGAGGCAGCAGCAGTGGTGTCCACAGGTCAGTCACCAACAGGCAGCTCTTTGTACGCGCCCCGGGAACTGTATGCCCTCGATGTGACGGGCCAGGAGACAATTGCCCAGATGAAAGCTCATGTGTCCTCACTGGAAGGCATTTCTCCAATATCAAGTCATGCTTCTGGCATGCTCGCCGCTGAGGATGAGGCCACCATGGGCCACTGTGGTAGAGAGGCCCTGAGCCCTCTGGAAGTAGCTGGCCGCATGCTGCAAGGTAAAGTTCATGGTTCCCTGGCTGGTGCTGGAAAAGTAAGAGGTCAAACTCCCAAGGTGGCCAAGCAGGGGAAGAAGAAGATAGGCTGGGCCAAGTGACAAATGCAGTACAGCCTTCACTTTGTCAGTGTTGTGCCCACCTGTGACAAGAAGAAGGGCCCCAATGCTAATCCCTAAGTTCTATTTTGATCATGGCACTTTAATAAAGCCACTTTGCATAGACAAAAAAAAAAAAAAAAAGACAGCTGTGATCTAAGGTACGTAGCTAGATTAGCAGGCCCCATAGTGATAGTCCATGCCACAAGCACCAAGGGCTAATGTCCATGAGATCCACATTTGCCTTTTTGTGTCTTCTGTCTGGCCACATGAACACTGATGGACAGGGTTTCTCCCGTTGTTGTTGACCCTAGCTCTGCCCTTACTGATTGTGCAGACGCTGATACGTTAATACCACCCAGCCCTTGGGTCATTCATCTCTAATTTCCCCTCTAGAACTTCCACATGAATTTCTCCCAAACACAGAGATGTCTCCTGAGTATGCATCCAGTCTCCCGTGGAAAGTTTATCTTTAGCTTGAGCAGATGGGCCTGGGTGCCCATCTTCTGTGATCCATTAGTACTCAGCACATTTTGCTCCTGCTACATGGGGTCTTGGGCAGAGGTTGCAGCAGCTAGAGGAGAGCCAGAAAGGGGCTATGGTCCTTTGAATAAGAATGGTCCCCATAGGGTCTACTGCAAAAGCAATGAGAGATTTTAGCCCTCTGTTTTTAAGAACAGAATTGGAGCTGTTAAAATGGCTCACCACCTGACCACAAAGTAGAAACTCAGCTTTTTGTCTTTTATCCCAAGATTGACTGGGGATCAGATCCTGTGGGTTCCTAGCAACAGCAAGGTAGCATACAACCATCTGTAACTTCCAGGTGATCTGACTCCCTCTTCTGGCCTCCATGGATACTGCACGCATGTGATACACAGACACGCAAGCAAATTACCCATACACATAAAATTTAAAAGATGGGTCTTGGCATCAGGAACATCTAGGCAGAAGCAAGTCTTGGGATACAGCATGCTCTTCTAACAGCAATATGGGGCAGAGCAGCAGCCAATAGGTACTATTTTTTTGTTTTTTAATGGTTTCTGCATCCCTGGCTGTCCTGGACTCACTTTGTAGACCAGGCTAGCCTTGAACTCAGAGATCTGCCTGCCTCTGCCTCCTGAGTGCTGGGATTAAAGGCGTGCACCATCACGCCCGGCCAATAGGCACTATTTCTAAGCAAGATCATTTTATGTTTCTTTGTGTACGTTAACTTTGGAGGTCAAAGCATTTTACATTTAAAACCTGCAGCCTTCTGAAGACTTTGAGATACTGATCAAATGGGTTCCCAGGAGCCTGAGAAGGAGCTGTCTGTGTTGAATTGTGAGCCCTCCATTGACAGTATCTTATCTGCAACCCTCCGCCCCACCCCCGGCTGTTAATTCCTCCATCACTTGCTGCTGCAGGTGGGAAACAGGTGTCAGTAGTTGGCAGAGTACTCAGCAGCTGCCTCCTAATGGACACCCAACGCAGAGCAGAACTGGCTGACTTTGAAAGGCCCAGCAGCCAGCAAGAAGACCCTTCTTCCATCTCCCTCCAGAGCCTGCTTAATGGAAGGCTTCATGTCAGCGCTGAGCAATGCCATGGATTTCTCTGTCTCAGGCAGACAACTCCCATTACAGTAATTTTTATCACTCCAGTCAAGCAAACCCATGACACCCCACACCCATTAGCGATTCGCAAGCCCTGTGAGAAGTTCACCCAGAAGACCTCATTTAGCGTGGTAACATCTCATCTCTTCCCATGCCTGTCAGTGACCTGACCACAGGCTGAGCTCAGCGAGCCAGCCTCAAGACAGGAGGGACAAAGTGCCATGAGCACATGTAGTAAACATATCCTCTCGCCACAGTTGTCAGCAAGCTGCGCCTGTGGCTGTCAGCTTCTCAGGACAGGAGCCCTCACTGCCCATATGGGTTCAGCAAAAAGAGCCAAGGAGAGGAAGGAAGGACTAACCAGCATCTGGTTCTGGAACATTCCAAATAGGCTGGGAACTCCTGGGTGGCTCTGGCCAGACTGGTGTGATCTGGCAGAGGTTAGACTCCCCCAGTTGGCAGAAAGGGAAATCTAAAGTGTGAGGTAGACTTGCAGTGTGAAACAGTGCAGTTGGGGTGGGGTGCACTTCCCACCATGGCCAGTCTGAAGAGCTGGAAGTTTCTCTTCCCCAAGGGTAAAACATTTGGTTTGTCTGTCCAAAGGAAGACACCTTCAAAAGGAAGAACTTTGAAAATAGGTCAGAACCTTACAGATGCAATTGCCAGTTATTGATGAAAGTTACTGGCAAGCTCAAGAATTTTTATTTTTATTTTTGCCGTGGTGGTGGTTTTGTCTCTGCCTGTAGCCTAAGCTTTGGCTTTCCTGGAGCTCCTGTGTAGGCCAGGTTGGCCTCAGACTTAGAGATCTTCCTGCCACTGCCTCCTAAGTATACCGCTATACTCAGTTATTTATCTTGTGTATGTCTGTTTATGTATGCTTGCATGTGTGTAACACATGTGCAGTTCCTGTGGAGGCTAAAAACAGTGTCAGATCCCCTGGAACCGAAGTTACAGGTGGTTGTGAGTCAGCATATGGATACTCAGAACTGAACCCAGGTCCTGCAAGAGCAGCCAGTGCTCTTAATTTCTGAAGTTTTCTTTAGTTCCACATCTGTTTTTTCTTTTTAAAAAAATTTTATGTGTGAGTGTTTTGTCTATATGTGTGTCTGTGTACCATATGCCTGTGTACTATGTGCATACAGTGGCCTCTGGGCCAGGAGACGGTGTTGGGACTGAAGTTTCAGTTGTAAGATGTTATGTGAGTGCTGGGAGTTAAACCTAGATCATCTAGAAGTGTCCATCACTGAGCCAGCCATCTCTCCAGCTCCATATCTGGTATTTTTAAGGAACAAATCTGCCTTATGACTTTGGTGAACCTGTAGGAACTATTCAAAAGATGCTTTCAGAAATAAACATTTGAATCACAAAATCATCTGTATATATTATACTGATATTATCCTTGCCATAGAAATGTTAATATGAGCTTTTACAGGACTAAAGCGGGCTAATTACCCTTGTCATATATGTGTGTTGTCCTGTTAGTTCACAGTTGTCTGTCAGTAACAATGTACCACTGCTGCTTGTATAAAGAACAGTTGGTGCCTGTCTTTTCATCCCAGCACTCAGGGGCCAGAGGGCTCAGAGTTTGAGGCCAGTCTGGCCTACAGAGTGACTTCCAGGACATCCTGGACAACACAGAGAAACCCTCTCTCAGAAAACCAAAGCGAGGGAAAAGTAGTTTGGGGCACTTGACAGATGGTTGAGAGATGACGATTGTGTACTGTTCTTGCAGAGGATCTGAGTTGTTCACAGCACCCACACCAGCAGCTCCCCACTGCCTGGAACGGGCACTGGTACACACTTGTGCACGCACACTTAAACATTTTTACATGTAAGTTCTTTTTACTTCGCAAGTCACCCTTCCCTAGCAAAGCCTGTCAAGCCCGTTGCCTCTCTCTGCACAAATTGAAATCCAGCACAATTGCAAACCATCTTATCTCAGTCCATTCTGACACAGAATGTGAATTATCTATGTGAGTTAAATATAGAACTGCCCAAAGACTGTTGCTGTAGGATTCAAAGGAGGATCCTGCAGTGTCAAAAGTAAATCTCACTCATTGCTTTGCTGGACTGCATATCCCCATCCCATCCTGTGCACCTGCGTGGAGAAGTTTCTGGACTGACCACCATCCATCCACTTTTCAATTTACTGTCTCTCTCTTACACACACACACACACACACACACGTGCACACACGCACACGCGCACACACACTCTTTAACCATTGCTATTTGCCAAAAGCTCCTGAAGTTCAGTGTTCCTGAAGACCCATTGTCTGGATAACATGATTAAAATCCCCATCTGACTGAACAAAAGCAGACCTTCTCTTTTCACAGCCTCATTCAGTCCCATGTAGGGCATTTAGATAATTCAGTAGTCCTTCAAAGACTCAAACAGTTCTGAAATCCAGTTGAAGAAAGGCACCACACACTACGAAGTGCTTTGGTGAAGTTTTGACATATAGCTAAAAATCTGTGCTGACATTATAGGTGCTCTCCATGTATGGGAGCACCCCAAGGGCCTGGCCTAGGATGCTATTCATTACCCTGTAATGGTTACCCAAGTAGTAGTTCAGCACCTTAAACCACACATACACACACTCTCTCTCTCTTTTCTTTGGGCTGGAGAGACAGACACACTGTAGACTTGGGAGTTAGAGCACACTGGCCACTGTGTCTGGTTTCCCTGCAGAGGGGTTCTCTGGGATCCCTCAGGGATCACAAGCTCCAGCTCTCCAGCCTTAGAGCTGGGAATGGGAAAATACAGAGCAAGAAGAAGGGAAATGGGTGATAGTGAAAGAGTCTTTGTCACCCATGTTAATTAAATTTTGTGTTGAGGCTGGAGAGGTGGCCCACATTAAGAACATTGTCTGCTCTTGCAGAGGATCATGATTCAATTCTGAACATCCACAGGATGGCTCATAACTATCTGTAAGTCTAGATCCATGAGATCCGATGCCCTCTCCTGAGGTGTGTGAGTACCTGCCCATGTGGCTCACACATACATAGGGCTGGAGATGGCTCATTTGTTAAGAGCACTGACTGCCCTTCCAGAGGACCTGGGTTCAGTTTTCAGCACCCACATGGCAGCTCACAGCTGTCTAATTGCAGTTCCAGGTGATCTGACATCCTCACACAGATGTACATGCAGACAAAACACCATTGTACACAAAATAAAGATAAGTCATTTAAAAGTTCAAAAGTTGTGTTCATATTACTGTAAAACCAAGTAAGCAGCTCAAGTGTTGATTTTTTTTGTTTAAAAACTGAACTTGCAGTCACAGTCACAATGCTGGCGATGTCATATTCAACGGAACAACATTTCAAAAGTCAGGTTTTGGTTTCGTGAATTGAATAAATTGTAACCCTGACTATAATACCTGATGCTGTATTCAGAGCACGGGTATAAATGTGTCATGTATCTGTCTGGGAACTCATGTGCTGACCAAGGCAACACCTTTCTTCCCTCAGCACGATAAGCAGTCAGCTGGCTGTGGAGATTACACCTGTGGCCCCCACACTTGGGAAGGTACGGCAGGAGGATTGCAGTAAGCTCAGGGTTGGTTTGGGCTTCACAGTGAGTTCCAGACCAGCCTGGACTATAGCGTGAGATCCTGTTCTAAGACTCTAAAGAGGAGCTGGAGCAGCGCAGGTCTTCCAGAGGATCTGAGTTCAATTCCCATCACCCACATAACAGCTCACAAACTCCTGTTAATTTCAGCTCCTGGGAATCGGATGCCCTCTTTTGGCCTCTCTGAGTACTGCATGCACACACAAGTACACATAGTGTACAACAAAATCTTAGAAAAAAATGAGTGCTCTGAAGACCCCATGATACTCACAATCACTTCTGGAATCATACATGCTAGCCCCACAGTGCTATTAAAAGAAAAAAATCACCAACTATCCCAGTTGGCAATTGACTCGATTTTCTGTAGGTTTTTCTTCTTTGATACAGGATCATATGTACCTGAGGCTGGGTGACCTCAAACTCCATGACTGAGGATGACCCCCGAGCTTCTGATCCCATTGGCTTCACGTCCTGAGTGTTAGGATCACAAGCATGTGCTACCGTACCCCAATTGTGCGGTGCTGGGGATAGAGCCCCTAGTCTTGTACATCCCAGGCAACTTCTCTACCATCTGAGTCCCAGCTCCTAACCTACTTGCTTTTGCACTGTGTTTGTTTCTGTCAAGATCCATATAAGCTCCACATTGAGGTTGAGTGGCAAATCTTGTTTTATACCCAGGTCCATTTTTCTGTGGCTCTGTTAAAGTCATACAACATGACATTCTCTGCTTGAGACTGGGTGAATCTATCCTCAAGCTCTCAGGACATCCAAGGTACTTGTCATGGCTTAGATTTTGTCCCCCTTCAGCAGTATGTTTTCTCTTGGCATCTTCAAAGAGTTGTCAAAGTGACCACCCAGTGCCTTGGTTTGGATCTGGATGAACCCTCAGAAGTGCATATGAATGTCAGCTTCTACTATTAGGTAGTGATGAAATCTTAAAAAGAGGTGCGAGGCCTAGGGGTAGGAAGCTGTGTCAGTGGGGCATGCCCTTGAAGGGGCACTGCAATCTTGAGTCCTCTCTGCTTCCCAGCAATGATCTGAGCAGTTTCCCCACAGGGACCTAAAGGAAACCTTCCCCGGACTTTCTCAAGTGCTTTGTCACAGTGACCGCAAACTGGCTTAACACCTGGGCTCCTCACATCCTGCTCCATGATTAGCAGAATAGCCAGCACATCTTTCATTCAGGGGCTTCTGCAAAGGCACGGAGCTTGATGGGGTGATCTCCATGAGTCACTGGCTCTCATCCAGTCCTGCGCGGTCTGGCTTTAGCTAGAACCTTGCAGACCCGAAGCTTGAAGATCCTTCTAAGTTTCCCACCCAGGCCAGCCAGAGATGCATGGTCCTGGGATGTTTGTGTTTTGACTTACTGCTATCAAAATACCGACTCTAGAAGCAGCAGACACTGGAATATCCTTCAGAGGCTTCTTTGTTTTTAAATTACTTCAGCTGGAGAGTCCCAAAGGAGAGCAAACATTTTCGTGCAAATATAGAGACTGAAGGCAGGAAGAAAGAGATGGACATTGGGGGACGGGTTCCTTTGTCTAATTGGCACTTCTCAGGGGACTCAAGGCTGGGGAGAGGGAGGCTAGAACAATTTTGAATATACACAAGGAGGGAGACGCTCCCCCGCCCTTCCCATTCTAGTGTCTGAACTAAGGAGAAGATAGATTCATTAGGAAACAGTAATAAACAGTGCTGAGGAAGAATGGTGGCTGACGGGACACAGCTTCAACTAATATGTTCCAGACTTTGCACTGATGGTGTGTTTGCTTCCAAAACTTACACTGTTGTCATCACAACCCCTGCTGCTCTTTCCCAATGATGGTGGGAATTATTACCGCAGGAAGCAGCAGCAGATCATGTGTATAGACTCATTTGCATATTTTATGGTTTGGATGTGAAGTGTCCCCCACATGGGTTTAGACACTTGGTCTCTAGCTGATGGCACTGTTTGGGGAGACTGTAGAGCCTTTGGAGTGTCAGGGTGGGGCTTGAGGTTGATAGCTAGGTAGGTCTTAACATTTAGTCCTGGTGTCCACTGCTGGTCTGATCATGTATCAGGTAGTTGTCACACTCACACACACAGCCGTGAGGCTGCCCACTTCCAGACCCTCTGTGAGAGTTAGCTCTAATTGTCTACTTGACAGGGTCTAGAGTCATCTGGGAGATAAGCCTCCAGGACTGTGGCAGATTATTTAGCCTCTGGACAAACCTTTGGGGGGATTATATTGGTTAGGTTTGTTGAGATGGGAGGACTGTGGTGGAGCCAGTCCCTGGGCTAAGATACTAGATTTTATATAAAGGAGAAAGATAAGAGGGTAGAAAGATGGCCCAGCAGTAAAGAACACTTGCTTCTCTTGCAGACAACCTGGGTTTAGTTCTCAGCCCTCACATGGCAGGTCCCAACCACCACTCCAGTTCCAGGGGATCTGATGCCCTCTTACTGGTCTCCATGGGCACTAGGGATACACATGATACACATCATGCAGGCAAACACTTGGACATATAAAATTAAATAAACCTTAAAAACAAGGAGAAAATTAACTTCCTGATATGATATGATCCTCTGTTCGGAGCTCCAGCAACTTGACTTCCCGCCATTATGGAGTCAGTCTGAACTGTGAAACACAATAAACCCTCTCTTCCTTGAGTCAGCTTGGTTTCTTACTTTATCACGGCACCGGGAAAAGGTATGAAGACACCTTCCCCACAATAACGCATTGTCTCCTAAAGCTGTGAGCCAAGACTCAGTCCCTTGTACCTTAAGTTGTTTGTGTCAGGTATTTCCTCACAGCAGTGAGGGCAGGTAACTGACACCCACTGCCTCCCTTCTTTCTATAATTATCTGCTCAGGTCTCCACATGAGCCAGCTGCCTTGAAATTTCCAAGAAGGAAACAGTCCCAAGCCCTGGTGCTCTAGTTAGAGGCTGAGGGAGATGGGCCTTCAACAAACAGTGGGTAAGATCAAAGTACATGTCTCAGAGTAGTTAGTAGTTAGTGCCTCTTGGGACATCAGAGGCAGGATGGTAAACGGGGACTTAAGGGGACATATGGACGGTGGTCCAGTCTGGGTATTGGTTGCCTCAGTTTCCCTTCCTGAGGGAAGAGTTCATCAGGCAGAGAGAAGAGCCAACATCTTAGGTCTGTTTGAAGGACAAAGTGAATGGGGTATGATTAAGAAGCAGATGGGAGCATCAGAGAGCTGAGCAAGTGACTCATGGGTACCACGTGACTGCCAAGTCAAGAACAAGATGTTCTTTCTATGACCTGTTCCAAACAGCTGACTATGAAAAGCAAATCCACACTCAGATCCCAGCTGGAAGGGGTAAGGACTATCAAGAAAACAAATGCTGATGACGATGTGGGAATAAGGATCCTTATACTCTGCTGGCGGGATCTACTGGGGCAGTCACTCTGGACTTCCTCACAAAGAACTAAAAGATTTGGAGTTTGCTGATGGGATAGGTCCTGAGTCAGGACGCTCTTGAAGTGAACCTGGTAAGGAGCCCTTAAGTCTCAAACTTCTGGAGCTCTGAGTCCACTGCAAGAACTCCACACTGCCCTCTGTAGCCATCTGTCTGCCTGACAGCAGTCCTTCCAAATGAAGAGGCAGAGCCAGGCAGAGGGGTTCCTACCCAAGCAATGCCCCCATCTAGGGCACTAGTAAAGGCTGTATTTACCTTACCCCTGAATAACTGCAGTTGAGCAGGGAGAATACCTACTGAACACAGTCAGCACAGCCTGAGGCTGGGTGCTTTGCTGGAAAATCCTCCCTTTCTCTTCTGCGTGGTGGTAGCTGAGAACAAGACATCCCCCAGGTGGGGCCAAGGGCTAGATCCACACTCTGTCCTGGCATCTAATTCCACCAATCACTTTATCAACTCTTTTCCTGCAAAGGAACCCCCCTAGGCCTCTGTGGCTGATGAATCACCCATTTGCCTGTGGCGACTTCTGAGATCCTCCCTCCACGACTATGTCCGCAGTACTACACGGTCCTTAATTACTTTCCCATCGATTTCTCTCCCTGGGAGCTGCTTGCAGCTAAGGTGAAACCCAAGGCTGATGGTGGAAAAGTCAATGTGTTCTGCACACTCCCCATCCCGACTAAGGACTCAAATAGGTAAGAAAGTGCTGCCTTTGGGGTACTTAAGCTAAGTAATGGAGAAGTCTGGATGTCTGATCAAAGTTGAGAAGTGCTGATCACAGCCAAACATTTCGAGGTGTTTGGTGAGGAAATGCAACTGGAGCCTTCAGAGTTGGGAAGAAGGTTAAGGAGGCTGTAGAAAATCTCACCATGGGGGTGGCATGGTGGTGCACACCTGAAGTAGAGGCAGGTGGATCTCAGTGAGTGCTAGGCCAGCCTGGTCTACACAGCAAGTGCGAAGTAGGCAGGGTTATGCAGAGAGACCCTGTTTCACACATTAAGTCTCACCGCAAGCTAATTGTCCAAGGATGCTGGCTCCATGGTGGGTTTATCCTTTGGGGTTGGGATCAGCTACCCCACATACCCTTACTTCCCAAGTCCTGAGGGAACTAGGTGAAAATCATCTCCAAAGGCCTGCTCTGGGCTCTCCTGTTCTCTACATGGTATGTGTGGGTGGGGGAGGGCTTGGAACTGCAGAGATGCATGTGTTGAAGGCTTGGTTCCCAGCCAGTGGTGCTGTTGAAGGTGCCAACATCATCAGCGGTTAGTCCAACGAGCTCAGAGCTGAAAGGCCTACAAGGAGGAAGTGTGCCCATGGGGTGGTGTCCATATGTCTTTGAGAGACATATCTTATCCTTGGACCCTGCTTCTCTGCTTTTGCCTTTTGTCTACCACAAGGCGGGAAGGTTGTCACATGCACCTGCTGCCATGATGTTCAGTATTGCCACAGACCCCCAGCAGTGGAGCCCACTGAACTCAAAATAAATACCTCCAAAACCAGGAGCCAAAATACATCTCTTCCTTGTTTTTCTTGGGCAATTCTTTTTTCCCACAGCAATGAAAGAGGGAGGACTCACGAAATATGCTAAACATCAAGCCTTCTGCAGAGACATGGGATTCCCTGGATGGCCAAGGAATTCTTACTTTAAAAAAAATGGGGTCTCTCTCTCTCTCTCTCTCTCTCTCTCTCTCTCTCTCTCTCTCTCTCTCTCTGTGTGTGTGTGTGTGTGTGTGTGTGTGTCTATGCACAAATCTCAGTGTATAGTCATTCACTTAAATTTTTATTCATTCCTATCCTCCTATTCTAGGTATCCCAAGATCCTCAACTGTGGTCACTGAATGTCTCCCTGTGATCCAACAGGACTCTATTGTCCTTGACTGAAGGCATTAACTCTCTCCCCCAATATTAAGAACCTTTTTGTAACCTCAAACCAAACTGCTCCATAATAAAAATGAAAATTGCTTTATTGCATTCAGCCCTCAAGTTATTCACTTCCATCCCTCAAAAAAAATTTTATATGCTCTTAACGTATGGAAAGCAGGCATCAATGGTCCATTTTCCCTTAAAATGAGAAATCATATATTTTCTTCTTCATGATAAAAGCGCTTGGCTCTGCAAGGAGAGGGGAGAGTGATGGCGCTTTCCTTCAATCATTGCAGCGAAGGTCACTTCCCTTCAGGGAGGGGGATCTTAGGAGGGGTGGATCCTAGAGACAGGAGGGCCTGTGATGGTTTATGGGTTTGTCCACGAAGCTTTCCTAACCTTGGTAATAGCCTTTCTTTACCTGTGTTAACCCAAAACAGATCTGACTAGGAAAATAAATGTCTTAGGGAACTAAGAATCATGATTCTTAGGCACAGTGGAGGGGCATCTCCATGGTGTCCCAGGAGGCAGATAGGAGAGGGGTTTGCTGGATAGTTTTAAGTCACCTTGACACAAGCTAGAGTCATCTAAAAGGAGGGAAGGCTCCAGCTGTAGGACATTTTCATACTGACCGATGGGGAGGGCTCAGTTCGTTATGGGTGTTGCCATCCCTAGGCTGGTGGTCCTGGGTTCTATAAGAAATAAGGCTGAGCAAGCCCTGGGAAGCAAGCCAGTAAACAGCACCCCTCCAAGGCCTCTGCACCAGCTCCTGCTTCCAGGTTCCTGCCCTGTTTGAGTTATTTCCCTGACTTCCTTCAGTGATGGAGTATGATGTGGAAGCATGAGCCAAGTAAATTCCTCAAGTTGCTCTGGTCATGGTGTTTTGTCACAGCAAAAGTATGCCTAACTAAGATACAGGGTTTTAGGACTAGAGAGATGGTTCAGAGGTTAAGAGCACTGCTTGCTCTTCCAGGGGTCCTGGGTTCAATCACCAGCAACCACATGGTGGCTCCTAACAATCTATGAGATCTGGTGCCCTCTTCTGGTGTGCTGGCATACATACACACAGGCAGAATAATCTATAAACAAACAAAATCGGAGGAGTTTCTACAAAAAGTGGTTTTCATTGGGTGAGTAGAAATCTTCAGGTGCAAACCTCTTAGGATTGGTTAGGCAATTGGGGAGTTGGAGACATGGCTCAGAGGTTAAGAGCACTGGCTATTCTTCCAGGAGTCCTGAGTTCAATTTCCAGCAACCACATGGTGGCTCCTAAACATCTATAATGAGATCTGGTGCCCTCTTCCGGTGTGCTGGCATGCATACATGCAGGCAGAATACTGTATAAACAAACAAAAAACCAGAGGAGTTTCTACAAAAAGTGGCTTTCATTGGGTGAGCAGAAGTCCTCAGGTGCAACCTGTTATGATTGGTTAGGCAATTAGGGAATTCTAGCTGGGAAATGCTGACTTCAGTGATTTATCCAGGTCCCTGGGAACCTCCCTGTAGTGGATCAAAGCCCACTAAACACTTACAATCAACTTTCCAGCTTCACTTGCAAAGTGGAGCCTGAATTACTGCACGTCCTTCACACTTGCCTCATCAGCCTTAATGTTTTCACACTCTGGTTCCCAGGTAGACTGAGGGGAGTGTTCTTCTCCCCAAACCTGTTTCTTATACAGGGTCTGATTATATTTTGCACAATGAAACAGCACAGTGAGAGAAAGGACTGGAAACAGCATACGACAGCAGAAATATACTCCCAATTCTGGAGGCTAAGAATCAGAGAACAGTAGTCAGCCAGCATCCTTTGGATTATGGACATACCACTCAAATCTCAACTTCTGCTTTGTCATGCATTTGTTGGAACTGCTCTATTCTTGGAGAGGCATTAACTAACAGATGAGGGGATCCATAGTCAAGTGTGAATCTGTCTGCACGTCAGTGTATCTGGAAGGACTCTGTCTCTAAGTCTGCATCCTAGAATTCGGAGTGGATATGAGATTTGGGTCACGATGATCTAGCTCAATACAGACGGAGATGGTGGTGTAGATAAACCACACACCATTGAAGAGACAAAAGGTCTCTGTGTACAATTCTTATCAGGGAAGAACCTTTCAGGCCCACTCCCAAGCAGGATTCCTTTTTTTTTTTTGTCATTGGCTAAACGGTGCCACATACCTATTTTGAACCAGTCATTGGCGTTGGGAAGGGGACAGCTAGGTTTGGTCCATCCCCTGTTATGGGACATATTGTTACCTGTGTAGAACTGAGTAGTGTACACTGCTGAGTGGCTTGTTTGTAAGAATTGCCTCAGTCCCCTTCCTCCTGTATCCCTGCTCATGAGGAGATGTCCTTGAAGCCCCTCCATAGGAGGTGGGCTGTCTTCAGAGTACACTCCACCCAAGCATGGACATCATCACACGGGGAATGGTGTGACTGAAAAGAATGATGGGCCATCCATGTTTTCAATAAGGATGTAAGTGATTCTGAGCCAAAGAAGCCAGCACAAGTTCCCATTCTGTGTGATTCCATTTATATGAAATCCGTGGACTAGGTTAGTCCATACAGACAATAAGGAGGATGGGGAGGAGCCACTGGGGAGTCAGCCAATGGAGAAGGGTTTCTATTAGGGGTAGTGAGAGAGCATTGTAGTTAGTTTTAATGGAGGATGAAGATGTGGCTCAGTGGGTAGGGTGCTTACACAAAACCCTCTGTTCAAAATCCAGCAGGGCATAAATTGAGCATGGTGGCCATGCTTGTATTCTTAGTGCTGGGGATGAAGTAAAAACTGGCCCGGGAGCTGAAGTCTTAGCTACACAGAAAATTCATGGCTAGCCTGGATTACATGAGTCTCTGTACCAAAAAATTAATTCTATCATTGTAGCTGCATTACGAGGACTGACTAGTAACCATTCAAATATGCATTTGAAGTGAACAAAGCGGGTGCTGTATGAATTACATCTTGATAAGGTGGTTGAGGATACTTGACACTTTTATGCAGAGCTTGCTTTGTGGCCTGCTTTTGCCTAAAGAAGGGAGAGAAGTGTCTCTGCAAATCCCAAGGCCTCTAGAACCTCCTAATCCTGACATTGCTCAACATCCAGCCTGGTGAAGGAAGGCGTGGACGGATTACCCTGCTTTCCCCAGAAGACAGCAAACCACCACAACACACAGGCAGTCACTGCACCTGACTCCTCCAAGCCATCTTCCCAAGTGCCCAGCGAGCACTCAGCCAAGACCAGTCAAGCACTCCACACACCTACCCCTTGCTCAGTGATTAGGACCAGTTGCCAAGTCATTGGGGCAGCTAAGGGCAAAGGAGTAACTTCAATCGCCACATGGAGACACCACTCACATTGGAAGCCACCTTAGGTAGTGTTATTCAGAGGCTCTCGGTGTATTCACAGGTGGTTGCCCATCACCACAGGCAACTTCAGGACCTTCTCCTCCTCAGTTACCAGCTCCTTATCCCACACCCCATCCCCGGGTCCATCTGGCTTCTCCCTCTGTGGATTTGTTTATCATGGGCATTTCATAGAAACAGAATCATTCAATATATTATCACATGAGTTTTGTGACCATTTTCCTCTCTTTGGTATAATGTTTGCAGTGTTCTTCCACACCGTGGTGTAGCATCCTAACCTTTTATGAATGTTGTCAGTTATTCATTTCTTCATTCTAATCCAGCTGCTTGTTTTACTTACTGAGGCTTCTTCACTGCCCAGAGCTGAGCTTTCTACATAAAACATTCCTGAGATGCATAGATGCATGAATGAACGATCATTTAGAGTCTTTGAGTGACTAATTGAAGACCTGAAAGGTCTAGATTACCTGGGACAAACCTCCCCACTTGTCCGAAAGGCGAGATCTAGACTGGGCTCATTGGAGAGAAAGCCCCCAGTGAATGTGGTCAGCACACTCCCATGGCCTGGGGTCCCAGATTGAACACTGAACCCCAGAATCCATCTTTAACTGCTTCCTGACTGTGGATGCAACACGACCAGCTGCCTCAAGCTCCTTCCTCTGTGCCTTCCCCACGAGGATGGACTGAAGCCTCAATCCGCCCCTCTTTCCTTAATGTTGCTTTTGCCAGGTGTTTTGTCACAGCGGTGACAAAAATGACAAATATAGGCACAGAGTCACAAGCTGACCTGAGTCAGGGTGTCTCAGAACCCCTAAGTCACATGGCTGAAGGGGTGTGTCACATCAGCCACCTACATCCCCATGCTGCTGTGACACTCCCCTCAAATGGAGTTGTGACTTGTTCCAGCCGGGTATGGTGGTCCAGTACTTAGCTGAACAGTGCATGCCCGCCTCTGTGCTCCCTCTCTCCCTCCCTCTCCTTCCTTCGCCCCATCCTGTCTTTTCATGAAGATGTTAATTTGTCCTCTTTTGCTCCTAGCAGAACTGACAGCTCTGACAAGGGAAGACAAGGGAGATTTCCTTACCTGAAACGGCATTGCCTCAGGTGCCTCAGGTGCCTCAGGTGCCTCAGACTTGGCTCACCATGTTCCATCTGAGGAAGCCTGAAGCAGCAGGGAGAGGGGAAGCCAAGTTTCTCCCCCTACCCTGCCGTAGTAGTCCTAATCCTCAGGCTCTGAGTGGCGATGAGTTCCAAGGCCATTTAAACCAATTTCACCATAAATAAATATGTCTTTTGTTGAAGTAAAACAACAGCAAAACAAAACAAAATGCCCTCATTTTTGAAGCTCGCTGTGGGCAATGGTGGGCGCAGACTGCAATCTGTTTCCACCGTGGCCGTTCTGTTCCCATGAGATTGAAAAACGTGATTATCATCAGCATGGCTTTGTTGGGCTGGGGAAGAGGTCCTGACACAAATCACCTGGCTGAGTCCTGGGGTGCAGCAGGGTGTAATCACATCAGAGCTAGACTTGGGGCTGGCGGAACGTTCCAGACTCCTTCCCGAAGGCCTGGAAAACTTTGGGAAGTCAGAGCCTGCCTGCCGAGGAGTGTTTGCCCAGCAAAGGGCAAGTGTGTTGGGGAGAGTAATAATTTTCAGACCCCAGGAGATCCATTAAAAGCCCCGGACACAGCGTCCTGCTGGGGCTTGCAAACAGGATTTGTAACCAAATTCACCTAACACATGACTTCTGAGGAAGTCTTGGGGCAAAGCAAAAGAGACACGTGCGTTCAAGACGTGTGGGCCAGGAGCTGATAATTCACCCTAATGGTGTCGGCCCCAGCTGCAGACGACCTTTTGAAGCAGAAGAGAGAGGGTTTAGAAAGGAGGGGCCAGCCTACTTGTCCAGAGTCTGTTCTGGTGTCGTCCAACCCACAGCATCTTCTGGGTTGGAGGGTAGGGGGGTATATTTGGTCCAGCTGAGTACAGTGGTCATTAAGAATGTCCCTAAAGGCTGGGAGTGGTGGCACACGCCTTTAATCCCAGCACTGGAGAGGCAGAGGCAGGTGGATCTCTGTGATTTCAAGGCCAGCCTGGTCTACAAACCGAGTCCAGGACAGAAACCCCATTTCAAAACAAACAAACAAAAAAACCCAAAAGAACAAAAAAAAAAAAAAAGAAAGAAAAAGAAAGAAAGAAAAAAAGAAAGAGAATGTCCCCATGCTCCTCTTTATTTGTAGGACCTTTTTCCTTTTTTTTTTTTTTTTGAGGCTTTTATCAAACTCACTATGAAGCAAGCTTGACCTTAAACACCTGACCTTCCTTGCTCTGAGTTCCAGGGCTGGTGTGCAGCACTACACCAGGCAGAATTACCTGCTCCTGTGTTTTGTTGGAACATGATACCTGCTTGCTGTAAAACTCAAACAATTCAGACATAGGTAAAGGGAAATTTATCCTCACTATAACAGGTGAGTGACCAGAGGTGGCTGTCTGTCTGGGGTCGTCCTGGCTTTTTTCTGTCAGTGAATGAACTGACTGCTGTTTGTGTAGGTACTTGTTAACTGCTCAATGAAAATGGGACTATGATCTTCATGATATTATTATCATTATTATTTTAAAAAATTTTTTTTCAAGACAGGGTTTCTCTGTGTATCTCTGGCCATCCTGGACTCACTTTGTAGACCTACTGGCCTTGAACTCACAGAGCTCCGCCTGCCTCTGCCTCCCGAGTGCTAGGATTAAAGGTGTGCACTAAGCCCGGCCATGATGTTATGATTATATTGCATCATATTATCATATCGAATTTAATTTTTAAAATTTATTTTATGTGTATTTTGCCTTCACCATATGCTTGCAGTGCCCTCAGAGGCCTGAAGAGGGCGTCAGACACATGTGGGTGGTGAGGGCGGAACCCAGGTCCTTATCCACTGAACTATCTCTCCACCGGCCTTAATTTTTCAAATCCTGGTTATCATCAGAGTTTTCTCACAGGAAGTAGAGGGACAGGTGCCGGGATGATGCCCATCTGTCGTTCATTTTCCACATTTGCTGACACCCATGTGCTTGTGATCTGCTGGGCTTCACTTCTTAGCAATTTCGTATTTCAGAAACTTCGGTATACAGAGGTAGAGAGAACTGTTTCTGGGCTCTCATAGCTTTCACATCAGGTATCAGTAGTCTTGTCCTGAGCTGCCCCAAGCCCTGCTGCTCAAACTGCACAAGGACCTCAATCAAACAAATGTTAGTCCATCTTTTTCCATCTCACTCTCTCAAGGTTTTATCATCTATCTACCTACATACATACCTACATACCCATCATCTATCCATCTATCTATAGTATCTAGCATTTGTCCATTTGTTTATATAATCTATCACCTATCCAGCTGTATATCTATATAATCTATCTACCTTTCAATTATCATCTACCCATCCATCTGTCTATATTATCTGCCATCTATCCATCTTCTATCTATCAGCCTACATATCTATCTATGTACCTACCTATTAGTTGTCTCTCTTTACTGGGGATGGAACCCAGGCTTGCTAACACTTGCCAAACCCTGTTCCACTGAGCTTCATATCGAACCTCCCCCAAATTGCAAATCGTCTTAACCACACCTGCCTCTGTGGGGCAGGTTTGGCTTCTCTCCAAAACATAGCACTTTCCATGCTAACTCTCATAACCCTGTGTCTGCAGAAATGTACAAAGGCTTGAGAGGAGCTGTGTTAACAGTGGCTGCCTCTGAGCCTAGGGAGGCCCCACATCACCTCTATTGATCTGCTTTCTGTTTGGAGTGCTGTTATCCGCTTTGATGAAGTCGACAGAACACCACTTTATAAGATTCCACAGTGCTCCAGGCCAGAGCAGGCAGACCTTCCACCCCACCTATCTGACAATCTGACGACACCCTAGAACTGTCCATCTCAACGTACACTGTTAAAAACCTTATCTGTTCCCAGCACCTGTGGCTGGCAGGGAAGTCAGGGGAAGGAAAGGGAGGAAGGGAGAGGGATTTGCCAGTGTCTTAAAGACAAGATGTCAAGCCCGCAAAGATAGTAATGAATGCCAAAATACATGATCAGCTCTGTCTAGCTGCTTCTAAATTCCCTCTGTAAACCCATGGCACTCTGCATGCAAAGGACCAGGAGGAGTGGCCAAGGCTGTTTAACCTCCCTCCTGCCCCAAATGCAGCTAAAGCCATTTTCAGGCAGGTGTGTGGATTTGCACGGGAGCACACTTTTTCTCAGGAGCTGAGCCGTCTGGTAAAAAACCATACCTTCCCCCCTTCTCCCTTGTCTCGGCTCTGAATTAATTTTCTCTGATTAGGGGTGAAGAAAGCATTCGTGTTTGGGGAGTGAGTCCATGAGGCTGACATTTGTCTCCAGCAGTGATCCAGAGATTTGACTGGGCAGAGAAAAAACTGCTTCTGCTACTAGAGGGGCTGAAAAGCAATGAAGTCTCTTGGTGGTCCCCTTCCTGCTCCCTTGGACAGAGAAAGTACAAAGAAATCAGAGCTAACAGATACCCAACCAAGACCTTGTGTGAGCACCTGGATCTAGCTGTATCTGAAGCTTCAAGAACTTATACGTGGAGCTGGAGAGACGGCTCAGCAGCTGAAAGGGCTTGAAGCCTCGATTGATGGCCTGAGTTCAGTCTCTGGAACCCAAGTGGTAGAATGAGAGAGCTGATTCCTGCACGTTGTCTTCTGATCTCTACATGCAGCCCTGACCCAAGCAAACACACACACACACACACACACACACACACGAGAGTAAATAAATGTAATAAAAGAGAACTTATGTCTATGTGTGTTTAAACACGTGTGTGCACCATGGTAGACAGGTGGAGGTCAGAGGACAACTTTCAGAAGGTGCTCTCTTTTGTCATCATCATGTAGGTTCCAGGAATTGACCTCGGGTAGTCAGACTTGGTGGCAAGCACCTTTACGCCCTGGGCCATTTCCCCAGCCACAAGAGGTACTAAGATCACTGACAGCATGGTGGGTGTTCTGAGGAGAGGTTAGTCTCTACCTTGGTTTGTTCTCTTCTCCTCTCTTGTGACTTCCTGGGTTCAAAACCCAGGAAGTGGTACTGAGGCTACAACTTTGCTCTACGCAGCCCCTGGGCAGCACATGTCAAAGAGGTGGCAACTTTATAATAATTAGGACCTACGTTACGATTTTTTTACAAAAGATAGAAGTGGACATCACTGGGCGAGAAGTGGCTGAGGGTGGGCTTCAAAAGTAGAAAAGGGTTTCCATAGAAACAACACTGGGATAATAATATGGTCTAGCTGCTGTCATCACCCACTGGGGATCCACTCGTTTAGGGAAACCTACATACGTGCCTGAAATCCCCTTTGGATGCCTTGCTCCTGTATGGGACATCTCCGAACACCTCTTCAGATCAGCCTTCACAAACATCACTGTGGCTCCCAGGGTTAGACATACTGGGTTGGCATTCTTGCTTGGGCCCCTGTGAAAGGTGGCTGACACAGATTCTGCAGCTCCTTGGCCAACATTATCAAAAATGAGCACACAGCCCCCAAAAGGCCAGCAGAGCCACAAACCTTCATTGTTAGTTGTACGCTGTTAGCCTCGCCCTCAATCTGTGGGACTCTCAGCTGTCACAACAACCCAAAAAGATGAGTTCTCATGGAGATTCTGTCTTAGAGTTGTGTGTCAGACACAGCAAGATAAGAAACAACGCCCTGAATCAGCATGGCCAGATGTGATCAGTTGCTTTGCCTACACCCATGTCCCGGGTTCCTCTCTGTTCCTAAGTCCAGGTATACAGGCTGCATTCTCCTCTGTGGGAGTTAGCCTCAAAAAGAGGCCTCTGATAGCCAGGGATTAGATCTCATGCAGAGGATTCTGGGTCCACACACCTGGAGGATGGCACGAAAGAAAATTGAAAGCTGGTGACACATCCCGCCGGCCTCTTTTGGGGTTGCCATAACAAGACACCACATGCTGGGCAGCCTAAATAGAAGAAAGGGACCCTTCCACAGTTCCAGGGCCCAAGAGTTCAAGATCAAGGTGTGAGTGGGTTGAGACATCTTTCCTTGAGTTCAGGAGCGTGTTTTCTTGCAGTGTCCTCACTTGGTCCTTCTGTGTACCTGCCGCCCTGGTGTTAGACTTTATGTTCACATATTTTTTCTTCTTTTAAAAGAGTGTGTGTGTTTCTGTGTGTGTTTGTGTGTGTATGTGTGTGTGTATGCAATATCACTGGGCCAGAAAAAGCCATCATCTCTCCAACCCCCTCCACAGTAGAACACTGGCTATGTTACCTGGAGGCTGTGTTAATCACTAGTCTCATTGTTGTGACCCAATACCTGACAAGTGGTACTTTAAAGGAGAAAGGGCTTATTCTGGCTCACAATTCAAGGGGACTAAGTCTGTCATGGCACAGAAGGAATGACAATAGGAGTGGAAGGTGGCTGCTCAGCTGTGTCCCCAGTCAGGAAGCAGAAACAGACATGGACCCAGGCTATAAAATCTCAAAGCCCATCATCTCAAGTGGCTCACTTCCTCCAGTGATACTCCACCTTCTAGAGATTTCAGAACCTTCCAAACTAGCATTGCTGTGGCTGTTTAAATGAGAAAAGGCCCCCCATGGTCTCACTTATCTGAACACTTGGTCCCCAATTAGTGGTGCCCTTTGGGAAGGTTTAAGCCATGCAGCATTGATGGTGGAATAGCATCTCTTGGGGTGGATCTTATGATTAAAAGTCCTTTGAAGCAGAATAAGGTAAAACAGACCTATTATTAGATACCGATTTCTTGATTTATTTAGTGATTTAATTAAAGTACACTGCTTTTCCTGTTTGTCAAGCATGGCTTCACTTGCTACCTGAAGCAGAATGACCCTGGAGAAGTAGCTGAAACAATGGGCTGTTGCCCTTAACAACCTGCTGACCACCGCATACGCCTCTGTAAAATCTTGCTTGCTTCCCGCCCCCACCTTGTGGTTTTAGAGTATAAAAGAAGAGTGCACACTGGATGTGAGGGTGAAACCTTTTGGGGACTGTCCTGGCTTTGGTGCACCCACTGGTGACATCTCCCTTTCACTGTTGTCGTCTCATGCTTATTCTGGAGAGATTCCCACAGCACCCGCACCACTTCCAGTACATGATCTGTTTTTCACTCACGCTTGAAGCTGTGCACGCTCAGCACCCTGCTCCTGTGGCCATGCCTGCCAGCCGCCACATTTCCCTGCCATGATGGGCTCTTATCCCTTTGGAACTATAAGTGCAAAATAATCTGTTGCTTCCATAATTGCTTTGGTAGTGGCATTTTTATCATAGCAATGGAAAAGTAGTTAATATAACCACCCACAGGGGGACTGAGTGTTCAAATGATGACCCAGTGGGGAACATCTCAGATGTGTTGCTAGAATTCCTTCCCAGGGGGAGATATGAGCAATGTCTTCCCCTTCTCCTAAGGTCACATATCAAACCGAGACAGAATTCTGCCAAAGTTTACTCAGGAACTGTGGTGGTTTGAATAGGATGGCCCCCATAGACTCTTGTTTGAATGCTTGGCAAGTGGCTCTCTTAGGATGTGTGGCCTTGTTGGAGGAAGTGTGTCACTGTGGGGGCGGGCTTTAAGGTTATATATACTCAATCTATGCCCAATGTGAGACACTGTCTCCATCTACTACCTGAGGGTCAAGATGTAGAACTCTCAGCTTCTCCAGCTCCATGTCTGTCTGCACACTGCCATGCTTCCCACCATAATGACAATGGACTGAACCTCTGAACCTGTAAGTCAGCCCCAATGAAATGTTTTCTTTTATAAGAGTTGCTTTGGTCCCTGTGTCTCTTCACAGTAATAAAACCCTAACTAAGACAGGAACCAATGAGTCTATTGAACTTCCTTACAGACTGTGGGTGAGGGGTTACTCATAGGGGTGTGGTTTTCTTCGCCTAAGAGGCTACACCTGGAAAGCCTTATCTAGCAGGGATGAGGATTTTTCCCCCTTTAGCCACATAGATGGAGTCACACACACTCCTAGTCTTCCCTGGGCTATATATACTAGCCTTTTCCAGAGACAGCCTAGCATAAAAGAGATGGTTGGGAACAGCTATATACTCAAGGGAGAGCCCCATATTCCTCTCCATCCCTCCATGAGAGGTCATAAACAGTCAGCAAGCCTATCTGGGATGTTCCTCCTGCAAAGGAGCCCAGCTAAACTCCTGAAGATAGTGGTTGGTTGATTCAGAGGACAATCACCCACAACACGCCCACAGGAACACCCTTGCTTTCATGCAATCCCCTCTCTCAAAAGTTCCATCCCTAGACACACTCTATGACAGGACGTTTGAGGGGACAAAGTCGGCTACAGCAGCCTCCTTCACAGGGAGGAACACAGGTAGATAGGAATACAGGTGGAGGTTGGGCGTGGTGGCGCACACCTTTAATCCCAGCACTCGGGAGGCAGAGGCAGGTGGATCTCTGTGAGTTCGAGGACAGCCTGGTCTACAGAGTGAGTTTCCGGCAGCCAGGGCTACACAGAGAAACCCTGTCTCAAAAAACAAAACCAAACAAAAGAAAGGAAAGGAAGGAAGGAAGGAAGAAAGGAAGGAAGGAAGGAAGGAAGGAAGGAAGGAAGGAAGGAAGGAAG
>CAJQZJ010037421.1:3829930-3842830 GCA_907164525.1 Lophiomys imhausi
AAGGAAGGAAGGAAGGAAGGAAGGAAGGAAGGAAGGAAGGAAGGAAGGAAAAAAATACAGGTGGAACAGAGCAAGGCCTCTAACTCCAGAAGGGATGATATCTAGGCAAATGTCCACTTTGCCCAGATGGCGGCCACCATGGAAGAAAAACTCTGATCGGTCCTGCTTTTAATGACCCCTTTTCTCAGTTTACCCATGCAAGAAATGCTCCCAAATCATATATGACACAGAATGTAGTCACACCTGTCCATCACACAAATTGCACAATGAGCTTTGGGTTGTTTTTTGTTTGTTTAGTTTTTTTTTTTTTTTTTGAGACAGGGTCTCTCCCTGTAACAGCCCTGGCTGTCTTGAAACTCACTCTGTAGACCAGGCTGGCCTTGAACTCACAGAGATCCACCTGCCTCTGCCTCCCGAGTGCTGGGATTAAGACGTGCGCCACCACGCCTTTGAGCATTGGTCTTTATCAAAAAACATAATGTCCTCTTCATGGGTTCCCTACCAAAGCCAAAGGCATTTTGCTGACATTAATTGGACATGGGGCAATTGTCGTTAGTTCTTAGAAAATTATCACGACTGTTATTTCATGAATCATTTTCAGAACTAAAGAAAAAGAAATTTGGCCTCTGACTTGAGTAGGAAAACACAAAACTGTCCTTTTTTCTTTTTTTTCAAGTGGAAAAGTCTTTCTAGAATGATCTGAGTCAAGAGGTCAGTCACAGTTTGCTTCCAGGGCACCTGGAATGAAGCTTGGTATTTTCCCTCCCCCTGGAGAGGTGGGGAGTGAGTGGGAGAGAGAGAGAGCATGCATGCACAGTGTGATCCTTAGCTGAGACAAAACATTAGGAAGGAGTTGATTTCCTGAGAGGCGCTGGGAGAGCTCAAGGAAGGCATTCAGATCCACTCTGATTTTTGTCGTTCTGCCCCAGTCTCTTATGTACCTTCAGAGTCACATCTCAATTTCTTCACAGGAACAAAGGCATAAGGAGGCCTTGCTGAGCAGCCAACCTGTCCTTCCCGGACCCAGTGCTGGGGTCTCAATTCCAGTGTCAACCAAACAAGGGGAAGGTTCTTCATAACAGTTAGCATTTCGACCAACAATTCTACTTTCCCACAAGCAGATTCAGAGAGCAACGTGTGACCTGGTGAAGTGCTTTGCTTCCACCAAATTAAAAAAAAAAAAAAAAAAAAAAACTCAGTGGTATCCGAAGCCAGGCATCTGGTCATTGGTAATGACCCCAAATTCAGAGATCTGCCTGCCTCTAGCTCCTGAGTACTGAGACTGAAGGCATGTGCCACCATTCCCTGCCCTACTGGATTTTTGAGTGTTGAGATTAAAGATGTGTATCATGTCTACACATGAGCTTTTGTGTGAATTCCTGTTCCGTGTTCTTCAGGGTAACTGTATCTAGCTGTGGAAGCTGTCCTGATGTGCAGGCCAAGGGTGTGTCTGCTGGAATGCCAATAACCAAAAACACTGAGCAAAGTAAATCTCTATTATTCACAAAGCAGATATGGTGACCCACCTCCTCTACTTACTTCTCCAACACTTCTAAGACTCCAGTGACATGTGAGTCACCTCTGGTCAGGTTTGACCCTGAGGCACCAGTTGATTCCCCCAGAGTGTGTCACTTGTGGCTTCTGCTGCCACCATCTGTGATGTCTTCAGGAGCACGGTCTCCCTGGCTCTCCACTTCCCTCTGTTTCTCACTCAGCTCTCTCCTGTCTCTCTGTCCTTCACCCCAGAAACCCTCAGGGCCTAGATGCAGTCCAGGGTCCTAGTGCCTCAGTATCACCAGGGAGCTGATCAGAGAGGCAGTCTTTAAGCCTCAGATGCATGGATGCTTCACCTGTCTTCCACTGGAATCACAGGTGACAGCTGTGTACAGGATAGAGGAGAGCCAACACAAGGGTCTGGGTTTTCCATCCTTGCTTGTGTGACTCCCAAGACAAGAGATGTGTGAAGAACAGAGATCAGGGAGTTCACACATAAAGCTCACATGTAGGCTGGGTGTGGCGCACACTTTCAATCTCAGTACTCAGGAAGAAAAAAGAAATTGTCGGGTGGGCAAAGTTCTACTTGAGTTTCTTCCTTATGTGATCTCTGTGTGAGAAGCCTCTGTTCTCTCCTGCTGCAGAGTCACTGAATCTCCCCTTTCCCGCCATGGTGGATGAGCCTCAGAAGCCGTGAACCCAAATGAGTTCCTCCCAATTGCTTTTGTTAGGTTGTTAGGTCTTGTGGCATGGTCGCGAGAGACGGAACTAACACAGGTAGGAACAATGCTCAGGGCTTGTCTGGCTGTGCACGGTGAGGACCATCCCTGCAGGAGTCTCTGGGAGAAGGGAATCAGATTTGAAAACCACTCTGCTGTAGAGTCCCGCTGTGTACTCTACCTGACTGAACCCACCCAGAGCCACAGCCTGAGACCCTGTTTGGAATTTGGGGCACTGTAGATATAATTAATGAACATGATTAATCCTGCTGGATTTAGGGTACACCCTAAACCCACGGAATCTCCTGGCTCTTGTTATTCAGCCTTTTTACTCTGGCATCACTGTCATAATATGAGTTTCATATTGTACCCTTCTGTCCTTGCTTTGTAGTCTGTGTGCACCCAGTATTCTCCCCCCACCCCGACACACTGTCACCACTGGTGCAGTGGCCCCTTCTCTCCATGATTGAAGGGGACCTCAGCCAGCCACAGGCCTCTGTAGAGTCCCCGTAGTTTCCAGAGCCTCCCAGGACATTCGAAGGACAGCAGAACTGATGGGAGAAGGGAAATCTTGACCCTCAGCTTAACCTGGGCTTAAAAAAAAATCAGTGAAATTTCACAGTCTTGGTAATTTCCTTCTACCTAGTGACTTTTTTTTTTTTTTTTGACAGGGGAAGAAAAAGGATTTTTTGGATAAACCATTTTGATTGGTAGAAAATAAATTGAAAAAAAAAGTCATAATGTGCCTCATTCTCTGAAATGTAATCTAAAGTTCTCCCCAAAACTAAAGTGGTGCTAGGGGAAATTGGCCTCTGTCTATGGCTTCTTCAAGTCTCTCTTGACACAGATTTCCCAGTTAGCCTGTCTGCCTGTATGCAGAATTCAAGTGTGAGAGCCTTGAGTTTTTCAGGCTTGCTGAAGTTTTAGCAGAATTCAGCTGTAAGTTTCCCAGGTTCACTACGTTTTGGCTATTTAGAAGTAACTAATAAGCCTCTTGCAGCAAACCCTTTGGACGCTCAGTGTAGCATCCTCAAACTCAACACACAATGGCTTTAGCCAAATGACTGGACACACTGTGCAACCTGGAGCAAATGTGCCCACGCTATTTCCCACAGTACACAGGAAACTCATCTCTGTAGCTGCATTGTGTTTATTTATTTTTTTGGTCTACTCTGTCCTGGCCCATATCACTTTCTTCCTCCTTCTTCCTGCTTTTTTTTTTTTTCAGACAGGGTTTCTCTGTGTATCTCTGGCTGTCCTGGACTCACTCTGTAGACCAGGCTGGTCTCGAACTCAGAGATCTACCTGCCTCTGCCTCCTGAGCGCTGAGATTAAAGGTGTGCGCCGTCGTCGCCACTGCTGCCGCCACCACCACCCACTCCATTTCACTTTCTATCAGTCTTCACTCCCAGACTTTCCTCTGCATTTTATTGCTACCATATTGATGCACCTAGAGGCTCAGGTCAAGTGGTGTTCCTCTGGGTAACCTCCATTGACCTCCTTGATCAGCTCCCAGCCTCATTAAAACTTCTCCGAGTACCAGCTACCTCTCCTTAATAGCTTTTAACATTAAATTTCACACATCCTTTGAAAGTTTCATACATATATACAAAACCTATCTTGATCACATTCACCCCTCACCCCCACCCCCCACTTTAACTCTACCCAGGACCACCCACTCCTTTCCAACTTCATACCTTCTTTTCATATTTCTTTCTTTAACCCATGGATTCAATGAATGATGCTCATATGCTCATGGGCTTGATGAGGAGTCTACCGGTGGCCATACCAAAAGAAAAGTGACCTAATTCCCAGAAGCAATCAACTGCCAACAGCTCCTCAGCTAGGACTGTGGCCCCAGGAACACCTTCTCCCTCCTCATTGGGGTTTTTAACTGGCTTGATCTTGTGCAGGTGACCACAGCTGCTGCGTGTTTGTGTGTGCAACAGTCATATCATGTCTAGAGGACAGCACCTCACAGCTTCCTCCCTTTCCTCTGTTCTTTGTTTTTCTTTTAGATTTTTTGAGACAGGGTTTTTCTGTATAACAGTCCTGACTGTTCTGGAACACACTCTGTAGACCAGGCTGGCCTTGAACTCACAGAGATCCACCTGCCTCTGCCTCTGGAATGCTGGGATTAAAGGCATGTGCTATCACACCCAGTCACTAAAGACAGCTGCAGACTGCCATGTGGGTGCTGGGATTTGAACCTGGGTCCTTCGGGTTCAAGAACAGCCAGTGCTCTTAACCGCTGATCCATCTCTCTAGCCCCCTATCCTCTGTTCTTACATTCTTTTTGTCTGCTCTTCCTCAACGTTCCCTGAGCCTGGAAGAAGGGGTTTTATAAATATCCTGTCTATGGGTAAGCACTCACGGTCTCTTATTCTCAGTGCCTTGAACACTACAGTGTCTTTTCATTTAATCACTACCCACTGCAATAAGAAGCTTCTCTTTGCAAGGCTGGGAACAGCACAAATCTAAGGGCATAGACAAAGCTAGTTAGAAGGCACTTTGACAACGTGAACATTTAGAAAATCATTATTACCAGATCCTCCCCTACAACTCATGTCTTCCTGAGCTATGGGCTTTGACCATGTTTACAGTGGCAAGTATGAATTACCTCCTCTGGAACAGACTTCAATCCAGTCAAGAGAGCAGTTGGTTACCCCATTAATAGTTATGGCACTATTGCACCAGTGGGCTCATCTTGCCTGGCAGGTGGATATTGTAGTATTCAAGGATAAGACTTTTCCCCCTCAGCCACCTGCATAGCACCTCTCATATTATGAAAACATGGTATGTTGGTGTATGTTTGTAATTCTAGGCTTGTCTTGTGTGTGTGTGTGTGTGTGTGTGTGTGTGTAGGATTGCTGCAAGTTTGAGGTCAGTCTGGGCTACATTTTGAGTTCCAGTCTAGCTTGGACCACAGATGAGACTTGATCTCAAAAAGAGTGTTTTTATTAAACAATGTTTATGGGCTCCTTTAAAATTTAAAATTAAGCTGAGGCTCTTGTTTATAACAATAAGCTTTGAGAATTCAAACATACACACACACACACACACACACACACACACACACACACACACAATTATGTACAATACTGAAGCTGAGGAAGACACTCTCATCTTGTTGTAAGGAGAGATATTCATTTCTCTTTCTGCAAGGACAGGGGAGATTTTTTTTTTTTTTTGGTCTCTTTTATTAGTTTGGCTTTTGTCTCCCAAATGCCATGTAGTTGATCTGAAATTCTTTGCTGTAACTCAAATTCCATTTTTTTAACCCAAGATAATATATGTAAATCTTGCATTCACATGATAATTAAGACCACCCTCTTTGAATACTGAATCCAGGTTCTGTCACACTCTAGCTGTGACCTTAAAGAGGATGCTTTGAGCTGGACTCCTTGTCAGTAATAGGGTTTGTACCTCTGTGCTGGGTCTATAACTGGACAGGGTTTCACACATGTCTTGGCATAGAATAAAACCCCAATTGAACAGAGTCTCTTACTTCTTCTTACTTTTGTAGTGAATACTAGTATTAATAGAGATGTGAAGGTGTCCATGTTAACTTGAGAAATATTCTATTCCTTTATTTTGACTGCTAGGGTGTGTGTGTGTGTGTGTGTGTGTGTGTGTGTGTGTGTGTGTGTGTGTGTGTGTTTGAGGCCTGAAGACAACACTTGAATGTTGTTCCTCATGGCCATCCACATTTTCTTTTGAGACAAAATCTCTCACTGGCCTCTAATTTGCCACGTAGGGCAGGCTAGCTGGCTATCAAGCTTAGGGTTCCACCTGCCTCCATTGTGCTTACAAGCATGTACCATCTTGCCTGGGGAGGGGAAGGGGCACATCAAACTTGGGTCCTCATGTTTGCTTGGCAAGTACTCTTTACCAACTGAGTCATCAGCCCAACCCAGCTCATTTCTGAAAGACCATTGAAAAGATTGGATACGTCTGTCAAGGAATAAGAGGCATGTAGGAGTAACTGTGTGGCCATACCTGCCTGCAGCTCTCCTTTGACTGACAGTCTCATAGTCTCATTCATAATCTCACCTCTTGCAAGCAAAGGCACAGTGAGTCAGTTGGTGCTAAGTAGATTGTTGGTCCAGTAACCAGACAAGGTACTCCTGTTGGATTTTATGACTAGAACCAGATGAGAAAACATCTGCTTCCATAGGCTCCCATCTGCATTAAAAAGAGATACTTTGGAAAGACGAGCTGACACACAGGTCCCAGGGATAAGATAGGTGTTCTGTGTTTGCATGTGGTAATGACCTGAGTTCACTCCAAGAGGGGAGCTGGGCAGAGCTGGTGTTGAGCAGAGAAGGCAGTGAATACTGGAGGGCAGATATGATTGAGGGTCTGACAATAGAAACCCCCATTCTCTGAGGGAGGTCATATTTAACTCTTCAGTTTGTATTTAAAAAGGTGTTTGAATATGGTAAAATATCCCAATGACTGAAATAACCAACGGAAAGGTTGGTCTCTTTGTATTTTCATGAGTCTGTGTGGTACACATGTGTATGCTTGTTTGCATGTATGTGGGTGTACATGCATGTGGAGGCTCTGGGATGGTATCAGGAATCATCCTCCATTACTCTTTCACTTTATTCATTGAGGCAGGGTCTGTCAATCAAAACCAGAGCTCATTGATATGGTATGTCTCCATAGACAGCTTGCTGTAATGAATCATGTGTTCCTGCTCACCACCATGCCCACTCATCATCTACATGAGCTCTGGGGATCTGAACTCTGATCCTTAGGCTCACACAGCAAGTGTTTTAGCCACTGAGCCACCCCCTTAAAATGTCTGTACTGACAGTTGTCATTGACCTCAGTTTCCTTGCAGTGGTTCCTAGGATACGGATTGTTATGGTGACTCTTGATGACTCAGCAGGTTCTAGTGTCACCTAGGGGATATATCTGTGGGTGTGTCTGTGAGAGAGGTTCTAGACTGGGTTAACTGAGGAGGAAAGAGCCACCATGAATGTGGGCAGCAGGCACCCCCTCATGATCTGGGGTCCCAGACTGAAAAAAAAGGAGAAAGAGAGCTGGGCATCAGCATTGATCACTATCTGCTCCCTGACTGTGGATGCAACCAGCTGCCCTGTTGTGACCCTGAGTACAAGCTGGTGACAGTATGTGATTGAAATTGTCCATCATCACCTGCCACTAGAGGCACTGCAGATGTGGCTGCTGTTTCACATATGCATTGGTAGGTGGCAGAGAGGAGAGAGGCTATGTCTACATTCAGTGTTCTGACCTATGAACATCTGAATGAATAGTGGCCTAATATTCCCAGTGAGGGGGGGAGAAACACCAATTTAGCACCATGGGTCTGGAAAGGGAAGCCATCCTATGCTTACCACCAGTCCAAGCACAAGGCAAGCACCAGATGGGGTTCCAGGACATGAAGCAAGCCAGACACTCGGGGTGCCCTGATTGGCCCTCCCTGGATGAGGGGGTTGTGGGTGAACCAGCCCCAAGGGTATGAGTGTGGGATAGCCAACCCTGCCTTTTGTCTGCTTTGTGGAGGTGTTGGCAAGGGAGAGATCTCCTCCCCTCCCTTTGCCCTCAGAGACAGACAGGAGATCTGGCCCTGATGAGCTCACAAGAGTGGAAGAGCTGCTCCTGCCCTTCACATGCTGCAGCACTCGGGAGAGTCGGTCCTTCACCCTACATGGGTAGCACACTACAGCTGGCCCTGGATGTGGGGACTATGGGTAGCAGGTGGAAGAATTTCCCCTGATGGGGTCATGAAAGCAGAAGAGCTGAACTAGCCCCATACCTGCTGCAGCACTGGGAATCACCGGCCCTGCAAGTGGTGGTTGCAAGTCCAGAACTAGGACTTTGTGTTAGCCCACCCCATGGATGAACTTCTGGAGTATATGAAGAGGCCAGTTCCACAGACCCAAAACTATAGGATCTCCATGACACAGGACAATAACAGAATACCTGAGAGGAGTCCCAGTGAGGTTCCAGTATTGACGAAGTAGAAGAGGCCAGAGGCCTCATACCAGACCAAGGAATCATTATAATGAATATTTGCAAAAACATATGGACAAAACGAATACTGTGGGACACACTGAGACACACTACAGCTTCCACAATGAGTTTTTTTTTTTAATGTGGGGAAGAGGTTGCAAGGGTGGAGGGTGGGTCTGAAGGGAGGTGGGAAGGAGAGGGAACAGAGTGCATGATGTGAAATTCAGAAAAGAACAATAAAAAGAAAAAAAAAGTTGTCTATCAGAATAACTCTGGATCTGCTCAGAGATGAAGCGAGAGAGAAGCAAGTGTGCTGTTTCTTCCTTCTTCGGCAGGCCTGTACCTGTCAGGATTGGAGGACAGGAAGTTGATAAAATAAGAAAATCCCATGAGACACTGACTTGTGAAGCCATGGCAAGCGTTTTAATGACAACTGACACCACAGGTATAAATAAATAGCTTTTTTAATCTATTGTAAATGCTACAAATATATGTGTCAAAGGTCCAACCAAGGCCACCAGGCTTCCAAGACCTTTTCTTAGCTACTGATCTTAGTAAGTAGAAAAAAATTAAAACAATGGCCATCTCCTGGTATCTCTGTGAGTGCTGCCCTGCTGAGGGTCACAGTACACAATGTCTTCTCCCTCAGCTGATGGATGGAGAGCCCCAGGCTCTGGACATCCTAGGAGTTCATCTGCATTGTCCTGCTTTTCATGCAAGCACTCTGCCTTGAGTAGACATGATATTGCATCTTGCTGTTAAACAGCCACACTGTTCAAAGCCACAGTTTGATTGACAATCTAACATAGATTTGTATTGTTTTGAGTATTACACTGGTTCAGCCTGCCCACCAAAATCAAAAAAGTCATCTCTACCCCCAAATATCTTTTTTTGTCTGTTCAGCAGTACAGTATTGGCTGTGTCTTGCGGTAGAAATGGTCTGGCTGCCTGATTCTGAACACCTTGCGCTTATGGATTTGGCTAACAGTTCTTCACATAGAGGTATCCCTATGCCCACCCGGATGGAGACACTGACTGAGTCTCTGATTCCATCAGGAGTGACCAGGTGTCACAGGCTGAGTTGTGTTCTCTTGGTCATATCTCACTCAGACAGCTATGGACACTGTTCCACCCACCCGGCCTGATCCAGCTGATGATGGATTGTGGGCTCACTCTCCTCATGGAAGGAAACTCAGCATTTCCTATATTATTAAAAAAAAAAACCCAAACAAACCAAAACAAAGTACAAATGAGCCAGAAAATACCAACAAAGTAGGGGATAATAAAAAAAAAACAGGTTAATGTTACAACAAAAGATGGACTCACCGATAGTCTTTCTGAAAAGAGGGGGAAAATTTATCAATGAATAGAAATATAATTTATATTTCATTTAGGAAAATATACTACTTGGCCCTCAGAAATAAACATGAAATTAAATCAAATGGAAGCCTAGGTTGTTAGAAGGAAACATGGAAGCAAAGAGAGATATGGAATCAAATGTAAAATCCTCATCCTTCCAAAGAGGCGACCAGTCTTCAGATGTGTCTCACTTTGGCACCAGGCTGAAAGACCTGGACTGTCCTCAGAAACATGAAGATTGAATTAAAATGGAGGCCTTCTCTTACAAGCCCTAATTTTACATTTTGTTCCTTTATTAGAAATATAACTCGACAGTCATTTGTGTCTTTTTATTTGTCTTTTTGTATTTTTTTTTAACAAATATTTTTGGTAGCTTGTCTGCAGTGTATTTTGATTTGTAAAATAACCCTCTCACCGCTTAGCAGTTCTGCCTTGGATCCACTCTGTCTCCCTATGGAGTAAGAGACTCAAACTTCAGAATACCTACCATCCTCAACTGCTAAAAAAAAAAAAAAAAAAAAAAAAAAAAACCCACTGTAGTATAAAAACATCCCTTACCAGCTTCTAAACTGCTAGCTGGTATTTTGTGGGCCCCAGCCTTCCTCACTCAGCACACTGAGAGCTCCTTCTATCCAGCTACTCGGCTGAGGGAGGAAGAAAAGGACACTTTCCCATGTTGGCAAGGTGGCCAGAGCACTACACATTGTCTTGGAATTTCTCCAGGTAGGTTCTGAGTTCCTTGGGCGCGCCCACATCCAGGTCTTGGCAAACCCACTTGATGTCGTCTTCATTACTGAGGATGGCATTCACTGTGGGGCAGCTGTCCTCAGGCGGGACGGTGAAGGTGGCAAACTTCACCTTCTTCATCTTGGAGGTAGGCAAGTTTGCAGGTTCCTGCCTCAGGTCCCTGCCCTGCCGCCCCCCGGAGCTTGGTGGCCTGTGGACCTGGCTCTGTGTGTGCTTTTGGGAGCCACCATTGACAAGCAAGTGGTTGCTTTCCTCAAAGCTTCCCAGCCCTCGGTCTATGATGGTCGTGTGCTCATCCTGGGGTGGTGACACATCCCCCACGTTCTCCAGGAGCTCTGCCTCATTGCCTAGCCACACCCAGTCATGAGAGTGGGTCATGGATGCCTGGCCTTCCAGAGGCACCTGTTTGTGCCTATACTTGAAGGCGAAGGTGGCACAGTTAATGAGAAAGACAAGAATGGCCAGACAGAAGACACCCAGGAGGGCATACATTCCAATTTCCAGATCACTCAGGCCATGGGCTGTCTGCATCAGACCATTCTCTTCCAGTGTGCTCCCAGCCTTAGGGAGGTCCACATGGGCCGGGAAGTTGGTGAAGTCTATAGGGATGCTGTGCAGCCTGGCCCCATCCAGCCTGCCGCTCTTCCCCACTTTGTTATCTGGCAGGGACTTGGCAGTGGTGGTACTCAGCAGGGCCCTTTCCTCATGATCCTCAGGAAAGTTGCCACGGTACAGTTCATCCTGGCCTGGGCGGTCCAGGTCCTGAGTCTTCTGCCGGCGATCACTGGCATGGTTTTTGATTTCCTCTTCATCCTTCTCCTTGGTCTGGCTGGAGTCAGCATCATCCCATCCAAACTTGACCCCCACATGGCCAATGCCCACAGCCAGCACACTCTTGCGCTTGGATTTCTGACAGGCTTCTGCGATGGACATGTCCACTCGGAGCAGTAGGCCCTGGCCTTCTCCTTCAGCCACCACAGTGGGCCACCAGGGTGAGAGGGCCTGTGAGATGGACACAACAGCCTCGTCCAAAGAGATGGCAGTCAGGGAGAAGTCCTTGGCGTCATAGATGTCCAAGGGTGTCACCGAGCCATCACTGAACTGGAGCCATGTGCTGACTATGGCTTTCTGCAGGGACAGAGACCATGAGAACCACTTGAGGGAGGTGCCTTATCTCCAGGAACCCCTCCTAGAACACCACCAAAGAAACAGGACAGGTGACATGAAGCCCTGATCTGATATCAATGTACTGGGGAAGCAAAAAAGGCTTTCCACAAGTCAGAGAGATATTTTAACACAGCTCCAGCATAACCCATAGGTAGAAAACACATGCAATCCTGGGCCAGCTTTCTGTTATCTGCCAATTCATGGCCTCCATTAGCCTCCTAGGACAATGGGGGCCTGTAGAGGTGAGAAGCAGAGGCAGGAAATTATGTCAGAGCCAAAGACCTGAAACTGGAAACTATGGGCTGGGAATGTGTGTCAGTTGGCAATGTGTTAGCCTATAGTGCATGAAACCCTGGATTCAACTCAGTACTGCATAGACTAAGAGTGGTGGTGTAGGCCTTTTATTTCAGCACTTGGGAGGGAGTTGGAGGAAGGAATATCAGGAGCTCAAGGTCATTCTGAGGTTCATGAGACCCTGTCTCAAAACAAACAAACAACAAAAAAAGAAGTTTCTCTTTTCTCCTGTGATGGCTAATCTTGACTGTGATGTCAACTTGGCTACATCCAGAACCAACAGAGGCCCCTTGGTGCTCTGAACTCTTGGGAGGGGTTTTCATAATCAGATTATTTAGAGCAGGAAGACCCACCCTGAACCTGGGCCACACCTCTGGTGGTAATACAGACAGAAGGACATGGAGGAAGGAAGCTTTGCTTCTTTTTGCCTGCTTGCCCTCACTCTTGCTGGCAAGTTCATCTACCCTGTTGCTGCATCTGGCATTACATCTAACTTCTTTAGGATTCCAACATGGGCTGAAGATCAGAAGCTCTCTGGGAATCACCCAGAACTCCTGAGGCAGACTGAGACTGCGGAGACATCCAAGCTCACAAATGGCACAGCTACCAGGTTCTCCACCTTTCCATCATGAGATGACCACTGTTGGATGACCTGGACCACAGCCAGTAACTCACTCTACTATATCCCCTTTAATGTAGATATTCATTCTTTCAGTTCTTTTCCTCTAGAGGACCCTGGCTAATTCATCTCCCCTCCCCACCTCATGCTTCCCCAGGCTCTAACCCTTTTGCTTTGTGTGTGAGGGGGAACAGGAAAGTAAGAGTATCTTTCCTTTATACAACTGTGATGTGCCATGGCACACTCTCTGCAGAACTGTCAGGCAGACAGTGGTGGTATGCCCATGTCACTTGGTGGGCTCAGCTCAGTTGCATCTGACCAAGAAAGCTCAGGCATTCAAAAGACCTGTGATCATTCAGCCAATGCAGTCACATAATCCCTCTCATTGTAGAGAACAGAGAAGGGAGTTAGAGTTCCTGTAAATAGAAATGTCCCAAGCTCATTCTCATATGCCTGCTATGTTTTCAGTACACACACACACACACACACACACACACACACACACACACACACACA
>CAJQZJ010037421.1:3842840-3880998 GCA_907164525.1 Lophiomys imhausi
ACACACACACACACACACACACACACACACACACACACACACACACAGAGGCTGCTGGGCAGCCTAGGGACAATACAGTGCAATGGTGGGCACAGATCCATCTAGCTGGGATGTTCCACGGCATTTTCTGCAGGAGTCTTCATGTTCAGCACCATGGATAGCTGTAACCTAGGGGTTCTCAGTGAAAACCACCAGGAACTTTTGAGATTCTAAAAGGAGAATCCCAAACAGAGCACATATGCAGAGGATGCTTTGCAAGTTTAACCAGTGGGTCTCCCGGTCAGATTAGCAAGAAGCTAGCAGAACCCTGCTGGGCTGGAGACCCCAGGGATCAGCCACTACCAAAGTCCTGCACCCAGTAAAGCAGCGGGAGCCCCTCTATATAGGATGGGTGGGAAAACCTATTTCCTCTCTGTCACTGGTGGGAATAAGAAACCCGCACTCAGTCCTGGGCTGGGGTGGCACGGCCCGTGTGCCACACAGAAGTGTGCTGCAGGGAAGGTAAGCAGAGAAACAGACTCGAAGCTAGAGCCAAGTGAACATCAAACCAGATGGAGCTCCTCAGGAGGAGAGCAAGGTGAGGCCACTGCTGCACAAGGCCCCCCTGCTAAAAACAAAACCCCATCTGTAGGTGGGTGGCAGGTGTCACAAGGGCGTGCTAAAACACACACACACACACAGGAATTCTGTGGGATGGCTTAGTACACAAAAACACTGGCTCCACAAGCCTGGAAGCATGAGTTCAATATCAAAAAACCCATGTCAGGATGAAAGGAGAGAGAACAGACTCTTTAAATTTGTCTTTTGAACTCCACACATGCACTGTGGCACACACACACCATTATTACTACTGCTAAATAAAAATTTAAAGAGCTAACTTAAGATTTTTTTTTTTTTTTGGTTTTTCAAGACAGGGTTACTCTGTGTAGCCCTGACTGTCCTGGAGTCACTTTGGTAGACCAGGCTAGCCTTGAACTCACAGAGATCCACCTGCCTCTGCCTCTTGAGTGCTGGGATTAAAGATGTGCACCACCACGCCCGGCTAACTTAACATTTGTTGATATTGAGACATGTCAGTTCTGACAGCACCCCCCTCCCCCATTCTATTCCAAGTAGATGAGCATCAAGGAATCTCTATTTGGAGATGGCTGCATTAGTAGCAAGGTAGGCACTGGGCAAGAGAAAGCCCTGCTTCAACTGCACATAGAATGCTGTCTGAAAAGGACAAAATTTGGAAGCAGGTAAGTCGACAGCCTAGCTCTGTCAAGACAGGGTAGGCAAATCCTTCATAATTCCTGCTTTACAATTAATGTCTGTCAGAGATACTGGGGCAAAAAACTGAAGATAGATGCTCCAATGGTGTACAGAGAAATATACAGACAGGCAGCCAGTTGTCTGTCATTCCTTAGTTTTGGAAGTTATGCTCTGCCCTTCCTGTATATTCAGATATATTTATCCTTCTCGTGTCTCTGATGTGGTTGAAGACTAGATAGTTATAGTTGCACAGTTAAGTTTTACATTGTTTAGGAATTAAGTTGATAATGCAAGTTAGGATGGAAAGTGCATTAGGTATAGAACTTTAAACTCATTGAGATAGATAGATAATAGAATATTATTATCATTAGTTGCCAAATACGTATGGATGTATTGACTGGACATTAAGAATGTGTGTTATATCTTATAACTTTCATAATTGTTGACAAATTGTTCTTATTGTTTTGTATTGTATTTATTGTTACAAGAAAAAGCGCCTTTTATTGGACTAAAAGGGGGAGCTGTTTGGGGAAAAAGATATACCTTAAATTTAAAAAAAAAAGGCAGATAGGAGGGAGAGGGGGAGGAGGGTAAGAGGGTGGGACTGGGAGGGGGAGGGGGGGAATGTATATAACTTGGATAAATAAATAAATGTTGAAAAAAACCCATCAAAAATATTTAAAGAGTAAGATGAACAGGCTAATACTGGAGATCTGGAAACTGGAAAAGACAGGATTAAAATTAACCAAGAAAAAAAATATCACTAAGGAAACAAAACAGCAAAGGAAAAATTAAAGTGGAGACGACACTAGGAGAGCAGAAGTAAGTGGAGAAAGGAAGAGATATGTGGGGACCTACACAGAATTTCTAGAAATGGAAAACTAGGCAGTCTGTGTTGGCATGGGCCTGTGGTCTTGGGACTTGGGAAGTGAGGCTGGGGGATCAAGAGTTGGAGGCCAGCCTGAACTACATAGCAAGCCGGAGGCCAGCCTGGGCTACATGAAACCTCTTTGCCAAGAAAGGAATGAGACAGAATGGGAACTGCTGAGTGAACTACTTGGGATGCTTTATACGGCAGACAAGACATGACTGAGGAGAGAGTTGGCTCACCAGACAACACAGCCAGTGTCTTTACTTAGGACTAGGAAGAAACAAAAGACAGGCAGGTGGAGGGGAAAAAGGAGAGCAAGGATTGTCAACAAGTTTCAGGAGGAAACTGGAATGAGGAAGGTGACATTCTAGAACATTCTAGGCAATGGTGACCCTGCAATTCAACATGTAGGCAAAGGCAAAGACTTTGGGTGTCTGGATCTGGCTGTACCTGAAGGCATGAATGCCTGCCCACAGGCTGCTCTATTCTGTTTAGGTCATTTGAGGCTTAATCTCTGCTATTTAGAGCAAAAAGCCCAGAGAAAACTTCTGTAGAGCAAGGGGGCCTGCACTCAATGCCCCCCCTTTTAAGCAATGAGGACCATTTTATTAGAGCTTGAGAGAAAAATAACAAGGCAAGCAAGTTGTAAATCTTGGCAGCTGCTGGGAAGAGGGAGGGAGAGAAGAGAAAGAGAGAAACCCATGCCTTTTGAGTGTGGTTCAACAATGGAGGTCTGCAGGAAGCAGCCATATGTGGGGAGTGGGCTTTCAGAAAAAAAGTGAGAAACCTCAGAGTGTGAGGGCTGGCCATGCTTAGGATTTTGTCCAAAGATGAGAGCAGAAAAAAAAAAAAAAAGAGGAATGGTTACTCTCTTGAGTTAGTCTGCACTAACTAGAAATCTCACGATGGTGTGGGACACTTCTCCTGCCACTTAGCAGCTACAAATGAGCTCAGCTTTCCATGGTCAACTTTGCATTCATGTTATTCATCTTTGCTCAAAGGCATCCTCTGGCCTTACAACCTGAGTTCTTGGCTGAAGCCAGAAATGCCAAGGAATTAACACCCACCAGGGCAGTCCTGAATTGAACACTGGCTAGGTGGTGCTATGCTGAGCCTAGCTCCCCCGTCCTTTGAGTGTGGTACATAGGCGACCTTTCTTAGTCTGGCATGATCTTTCCAGGAGCCTCGGTGAGTGAACTTGTCATCATTGGTGGCTGAGAGGGTGACACAGCCATAGGGGCTGCCTTCCCTTCCTTGCACACTGTCTGCTTTGCCTGCTGAGGGGCCTTCATCTGCCACATAAATAAGAGGATCTTTGAGACTCAGCTTTGTGGGGAAATTGGTATGATTTGGTTTCTGTACCTAGAGCTCCATCTATATCACCCAGCATGCCCCCTTACTACCCACCAGAATTCCGGCAACTCATTCCCCCCACCCCTTTTTCTATCTAAGCTTAAAAACAAATAAGGCTCATATTCCTCTGGGCTTTCAGAAAGGAAGCTATTAATGACACATGCAGCAGTGTCAGCCTTTATTTTCTTAAGGCCGAGATAAAATGCCGCTCGTTGTGGCTGGCTCTTCATCTTGAATTATTTTTTCTTCCCACACCTGGATGGAGAAGGAAGCTAACTAGCATAAACCAATCCCCGCTTGAAGGACAAACAGTTGGATTGAAACTTGCAGCTGGTCAGAGCCATTTCCTTCAGCTCTGCCTTGTGATTGAGGTCTGGTCCTATCGAGTCATTACTGTGAAGCTGGAAAACGGCATCGGGGAATCTAACACACAACTCCCAAGACGACAAATGCCAAGTGACTTCAAATAACACATAGCTACCAGTGATTTAGACCCTGCCTCTCAGAGAGTCATGTCTGCAAACTGAAGATGCTCTATTCGTGAGTCTCCTTCATCTGGGCTGGGCATTCAGTTACTTCTGGTTGATGAAGACAGATCGGTCATGTTGGATGTGGATGGTGGCTTTGTCCCATATCCTAGAGCAGTGGCTCTCAACCTTCCTAGTGCTGCAACCCTTTAATACAGCCCCTCATGTTGTGGTGACCCCCAACCATAAAATTATTTCATTGCTACTTCATAATTATAATTTTGCTACTGTTACAAATTGTAACAAATATATGATATATAAGATATCTGGTATGTGACTCCTGAAAAGGGGTTCACGACCCACAGATTGAGAACCACTGTCCTAGAGGCTGTGATGCCTCTGTCCACTTTAATCTATGGCCTATTCTCAGCAAAGAGCTTTCAGCTTTTGGCTTTTTCCTCTGTTCCTTTGGCCCTTATCTCTTTTCTTTTCTTGCATGTTATGGATATATGTAGGTCAGAGGTTAATATAAGGTGTCTCAATTGCTCTCCACCTTAGATTTTGATATGGGGGTCTCACTAAACCTAAAGCTTGTGGATTCAGCTAGTTCACCAGCCAGCAAGCCCCTGGGATCCTCCTGTCTTCACCTCCCCACAGGGATGATAAGCATGTACCCCTATGCCTGGCTTTTTATATAGGTTCTGGAGAACTGAACTCAGATGCTCACAGTTGCATGGCAAGCACTTTAGCGGCCTAACCACCTCTTCATCTTTCACTCAGAACAGAGTACAAACCAGAACACACCATGTCAATTCCTGTCCTTAGGGAAGGAGGGCAGAGGGAGCCGGCTCTACAGACTGGACAAGTGGGAATACACTCCCAGTCTCTATAGTTGATGCCTGGAATCATAGGCAACAAGTGTCCACTGTGTTGCAGGCTGGTGTCTCAAAGGCAACCCAGCAGAGTTTCCAGAAGCCCTTCCCATCGGCATCACGTGGTACAGTTGTCTGCGGGACAAGGATGGCTGCCTGGGCTACCTAGCATGCAGACAGCGATGGTATTGCCATCTCCTTTAGGGCCACTGATTCCTGCTGCTGGTGGTAAAAGAGGGTGTCAGGGACTAGGGACAGACTCTGTGTTGTGGGTGAGAGAGGTGGGGATGTGGGGGAAAGGGAACTGATGAGCCCAAGGATCTGGGAGAGGCACACAGACAGTTACAACAACTGACCAGGAGATGGGGATCTCCTTCATCCATGGAGAGGAGTTTGCTCCCATCAGCAACATCCCTGGAAATAGAGCCTTCCCTGGATGAGAAGTTGATGTTATGTTATCTCGTGTGCAGGGCCTGGCTCAGCTTCCACAGAACTGGGAGGGTGTGTCAGTGAAGCTGCTAAGCAGGCATGACTGTTACACAGCAGCAGCTAGCTGATACACCCCCTGTGTGTTGAGTACCATCCCAGGGTCCTTCCTGGAGCCCACACCTGGGATGAGGTGGACATGTGGACTTCACACAGCCTGCGTCACCTGTTTTGAACCTCTAACTCAGCCATGTAGACAGGGGAAGAGCTGCCCGTGTCTGGCAGTGCTGAAATCCTAAATGGCACCTGGAATTTTCTGGTCTTCCCTGGAAGTGGAAGCCCCTAGCTATCCTCCCTGGCTTTGCTCTGCTTGCATCCCTGATGGTCACTGTGCTCTGCCTCAGCAATATGTTCACTCCCACAGACACTGTTTTGTTCTTATTGTGGTATGTGAAGGACTGTAGGCTCTATTGCTTCCTTGTCAGGTCTAGAGCGTGTCACCTGTCCCAGCCATGCTGGGTCAACACCCTGACACACTCTGTCCACCCTGGGGTTTAGCTGAAGCTTGGCTGCGGCTTGCCAACTTCTCCTGGCTCTCTGTGTCACCCATGGGAACCAGCTCTGAAGCTGAGTGCCTGAGCCAACATGGGGCTAGCTCTGGGGGAGACCTGAGGTCCCCACTGCTTCTGTCCTAACAGTGATGGACAGGGTCTGTCACTCATGGAGCGAATGGTGACAGAGACATTCTCTATAGCATGTGATAGTTGATTCTGATTTAATCCTCAAACGTGAGAGGGAGAGGTTCCTCTCTAAGGACTCCATGATCCCCCCTCTCTTTCTGCCAGCTCCTAGCCTCTACTCACTTGCAGTGGGTACTGACAGCAGAGGGTCAGTTCGGCAAAGCTTTACCCTGATGGAAAGTTATCCTGTATCTTCTTTCCATAGGGTTGAAAGCAAAGAGAGGAGTGAAACATGTCAATAGCAATTCCAGGGGTAGTGAACACATAATGGAAGTGACAGAGGAGGCAGAGATGGGCAGGGCTGTGAAGACATCATTAGTGAGGAGGGGGGGTTGAAACTGTGGCTGAAAAGGAGCCAAGGCAGTGTTCAGGGGAGACAGAGCCCATGGGAGCACATCTCAGGCCAAAAGAACTGCAAGGGCAGAATCCTAGAAGAGTTTTGCAAGGAGGGGCTACCAGAAGCACAGAGCAGGCGCAGAGGACTGGGGGAAGGGAACTGGGGGCAGACAGCAGGGAAGGCTGCACCTGCTAGGGTGTGTGTGTGCTGTGGAAGGAATATGGATTATGAGGGACATACAAGGGAACAGTTGACTTGGTCTGACCAGCACTTCCTCAGCCCAAGAGAGGGCACTGGGGGGAGAGTGAGGGGATGCTGTGGGAGTAGGGGGGATGCTGTGGGAGTGAGGTGAAGGGTGGGAGTGGGGAGATGCTGTCAGCCATCTCTTCCCTCGGAACAACTTCAGGATGGATGAACCTTTCCCTGTGTCCCAGAGGCTTCTGTGTGAGTTGATGAGCGCTTGTGTTCCCTGTAACTCTGAACTTGGACATGTCTCCCTTCCCTCCTCCACTGAACCAGGCCCATGGCCTCCCTTTGCCCCTTCTCAACCCTACCTGTTTGGGGGTACGCAGCAGCTCCTCAGCTGTGGCCACAGCTGTGCTGGCCTTGTTGTTCTCTGAGATGGGGTACAGGGTGACAGATAGCCCAGCCACCACCTGGACAGCCAAGTCTGTCACGGACACTTTGTCATCCAGCACGGTTACTGTCTTCTCTGCCAAAATGGAGTCAGACAGTGGGGACAGCACCTGAGGAGACAGCAGGGCCCAGGAGAGTCATTACACCCATTTCCAGGCATAGGAACCCCATTCCAGCTCCCGTACTCTACCCTAGATAGGCCAGAGATCCTGAACATAGGACATAAAGAGGCATGGGCTCCTGTCACTGTTAGTGGCTCCATACTGAGCCTTTGTGAGCAGCCTGGGCAGCCCTTCCCTGAAACTTTGGGGTAAATGGAAACAAACAGAAAACCTCATTCCATTTTAATGGTGAATGGCCCCTTCCGTTTAGAAAACGGACCACTTGTACAGTGTGTAAACCTAGTTGAGTGATGATCCTGCTGGCTGGATGCAGAAAGCTGTGCACAGCTGGACTTGGAGTGGCACGAATCAAATTCTAAGGGATCTATGGATGAACTGGGGATAATGATCTCCATCTGTGTCCCATCCTTCCTTTCTCCACTACACCGCATCTCTGTGGTAGACCACCCTGCCTCATCTGGAGCTGTGCAAGTGAAATTATGGAACATTTACCATGGCATTAGCCTCTCAACGACATTCTAGAAGGGTGGTGAAATTCAGGTGGGGCTTGAGGTGTGGAGGAAAGCTACCCTTGTCTGTCATCTGTCCTGGAACCAACCATCCTGGATATTATTTCTGAGTGACAAGATGAATTATAGAATTACAGAACAAAGAGTTTGTTGGATGTACAAGATAACGGTGTCTAGAGGAAATATGGAAAAACCTGGGCTTCCCCTAGCATTTGCAGCAGCAGTGCATGCTGGACAAAAGCAACTCACATGCAAATGTATAGATAGGCTGGAGGACTAACTGGGAGGTGGGACTGGAGGGGACATGGGTGCAGCCCCTGACAGTGGGCTCCTATAGGTGATGGAAGACTGGAAATGGAAGGGCTGGTCCAGGCCCACCCTGTTTCCATGTCAACCTCTGGAACCATCACAGAGACAAAGGACTAGCCACAGTAACTTGCCTCATCCCTGGGGAACCTCTAGTCCCAGGAAGAATGGCACCAGCCAAGGACACAGAGCCCTTGAGCCCCTGCTTCCTACCTGGATGGTGGTCATCCCGACTTCCCGCCCAACCAGGACCCTGCTGTCCTGCAGGGTGGCTATGTGCGGCGACTCCAGCTTCATGAAGTCAGCCACCAGGTGGGTGATATCAAACTGCCAGTCTGGACTGAGAAGGTGGCTCAGCTGGCCCCAGGGCCCAGCACCCTCCGACACAAACTGGGTGAGGACGCGCACCGTGGCATGCTGGAACTGCAGGGCACAACCCCGGCCTCTCTGCTCTTCCTCCTCCTCCTCCTCCTCACTGTCCCGAGTGGGCCTGTGTGGGGAGGAAGGGTGCTGGCTCAGACATGAGAAGCACAGAGGATCACGGGATGGGTGTTTGCCTTAACCTCAGAAGATAAGACAGGGGCCTCAGCGGAGCCTGGGATCCATCTCTAGGTAGTGCAGAGGTTTGAGTGCATTGTCAAACAAATGAAGGACACTGGCATTCCCTAAGTACCATAAGCACAGGGCCCCATAAGCAGCCACTAGACACATATAGGTCAATTTATTTTAAGTATGTGTGTATATTTATTTGCATGTGTACATGCACATGTGTGTGCATGCCTATGGGGCCAAATGACAGCTACAGGTGTCATCCTCAGTCACACACTCTGCTTCCTTTGAGACAAGGTCTTATAGGTACAGAGCTCGTGGATTAGGTGAGGCTGGTTGGGCATCAAGCCCCATCTGTCTCCCCACACCCACCTCCCACTCAATTACAAGTGTGTGCCACCAGCACTTTTTTTTTTTCAAGACACGGTTTCTGTGTGTAGCCCTGGCTGTCCTGGAACTCACTCTGTAGATGTAGACCAGGCTGGCCTTGAACTCACAGAGATCCGCCTGCCTCTGCCTCCCGAGTGCTGGGGTAACAGTCGAGTGTCACCATGCTTGACCTCCCAGCATTTTTTTAAAATGTAGTTTCTAGGTGTAGGCCTCAGGTTCTCCTGAGTTTACTGACCGAGTCATATCTCAAGCACCCAGTTACTCTCTCTGAAGTGTGCTTTTCCCTCAAAATGAAGGGAACCGCCGGGCGGTGGTGGCGCACGCCTTTAATCCCAGCACTTGGGAGGCAGAGGCAGGCGGATCTTTGTGAGTTCGAGGCCAGCCTGGTCTACAAAGCGAGTCCAGGACAGCCAGAGATATTCAGAGAAACCCTGTCTCGAAAAACCAAAAAAAAAAAAAAAAAAATGAAGGGAACCTCCAGGGGTGGGCTGTCTGGGAGCCACCTGATGGTCTGGGAGGGAGAAGTTCAGGCGAGAAGCTGGACCTTGGCAGCAGCCCACCCTGAGCTGAGCTGTGTTCATTCAGGGAAAATTGTGATCCAAAGTCCTGTCTGTGACAATCCAGTGACACACGGGAGGATCGCCTGTGGCTATCTGCAATGGGAAGGCCCTGCTCCAGTGGGAGCATCATACTCCCCCAGAAACGGAGATGCTGTCACTATGGAGAATGGAAGTCAAGTCTGCATTTAACTTAGACAAACGGAACCCATTTTCCAGGTGCTGGGGGCTCAGGCACTGAGAGAGACCACAGTCTGATATCCTAAAGGAGCTACTTCCAAGCAATGGATTCGAGCTTCCATGTACTGTGAGCACAAGTTGGTCCAACATCTAACCTGCCCCTCACAATGTGTGGGCCTAGCCAGGAGACCTGGGACCATGACCTCTGAAGAATATGGTGTCACCGTTAGGGAGATCTGGGCTGCAGGAACCCCAGCTTCTACTGAGTCCTAGCTCTTGCTTTGGTCCTTTCGGTGTGATCTGTGAATCAAGCGGTTGCCATTGTGGCTGGGGGCATCTGCCCACCTCCTCACCTCTTGCTGGTCACGATGGGGACCCGCCAGCCCTTAACCTGGCTGAGTTCTGTGTCAGAGACCTCGATCTGCAGGGGAAGCCGTGGCACCCACACAGTGACATGCAGGGGTGCGCTCAGGTGCTGGTAGGTGAAATTCACCACAGAGTCCACCTTGCCCTTGATCTCTTTGCCATTGACAAAGACGTAGTCACAGTGGTCTGAGACCTGTGAAGACAGAGCGAGAGGCTGCAGTTTGCGTGGCTGTGCTGACAACCCACATTCAGTGTGTCTCATTCTGTTTGCTCTACTAGTGTGTGTGTATATGCACTCACGTGTATGCACACATGTACACACATGTGAGCACTCGAACACACACATCATGTGAGAACATGCACATGAAAGCCAAAAGTCAATGTTGGGTATCTCCAGTATCACTTTCCACCTTACTTTTTAAGACAGAGCCTCTCTTTGAACCAGGATGCATTGATTCAGCTAGGCCAGTTGGCCAGTAAGCCTCTGAGGTCCTCTTGGGTCTGCCTTTTCAGTGTTGGGATTACAGGCGCGCGCTGTCATACTCAGTTTTTACATGGGTGTGGAGAATCTGAACTCAGTTCCTCATTCTTTTTTTGGTGAGCATTTTATAGGCTGAGCCATCCACTTTGCCCCCAGTTTATTCTACTTTATTACAGAGCACACCTGCTTCCAGTGCAGAGTCCGAGATGAGGACTCAGTGTCATTGACTTAGTGGGAAGCTGAACCTAGGACACGGAAGTGAAACAGCAGATCGGGGAATACAGAGGAAGAGAGAAGTTCAGTGAAGGTGCCTAGGGTGCATCTGGGATTACAGAGTTCAGTCTCTCAGGGCCTCCTGAGAGCACCTGGAATGGCCCATGGAAGGGGCAAGAAATGCGATATTTTCCAGCTCCCAGCTCCCAGCTCCCAGCTCCCAGGTGGCAGTTGCCTTTGCTGGTACAGAAAGCCGAGAACAAAGTGAGGTAAGGACTTTCAGTCTCCAAGTGAACTTGAATCTGTAGAGAGAGAACTGCAGCTGAGGCTGAAACCTGGGTGTACACAGGAGCATGCTGCAGGCTGAGGTCTGCTCAGAAGGTAAACAGCTCTGCTCCCCAGATGGCCCAGGCTTCAAGAATGCCAAGGGACCTGGCACCTTCCCCTGCACATGCAATTCTCACAGTCTCTGTGCCCCTGCCCCACTCGCACGGCCCCATCAGTCCTCTGTGGCTCTCAGTCCTCTCCGTCTAGGGACTTCCATCCTAGTTTGCCTGACCTGAGCAGGTCAAGTGTCCCTGAGATGCTGCCCTGCCCAGGACCTCTGGGATCTTTACACTTGTACTACCACTGTTCCCAGGACAGTGGTGGGATATCACAGGTGACTTCCTGCCTTTGTTTAGGTCCTCACCTTTTCCCTCTTCTTCTCCTGGGCCCTTGTCTTTCCCTTACATTCCCTTCCTTCCCCTTCTCTTCCATTTTGGCTGTTAGAAGCCCTTTTCTCAAGAAGGGAATGGTCCAGAGAAGAAGAGAAACAAACAAAGAGAGTAATCTGCAAGCACCTGGCTTTGAGTTCCAAAGGCCATGATGCCTTCATGCACTTTCTACAGCCACACTTGGTTTCATACATACAATGAAGCCCAGGGAAGTGAGGAGGCAGCAGACACGCCTATCCTCCCAGATAGTAGACATGAGTGCCAAGGTCAGTGGTTGTACATGTTGACTGAAAATGGGTGTCTCTGGGGGCCATGACAAGACAATCAGACCAACAGTCATCCCCCTTGTCCCCGCCCCCCCTGCACACAATGCCCAGGTAATAGCTACACCCCCTGGAAATCAGACCACTATTCTGTCTGTGCCATTGCATAGGCAAGATTATGGAGTATGATTTAAATTGGTCCGTGTGTCTGTATAATATTGAAACTGTTATATTCTTGACGGGAAAAGTTCATTATGTTCATTTTCCCATTGTTTGGTCCTTATTGCAGCTGTTCACCAGCTGAGGGCTGAGCAGAGTTAGTAATGATTGGGGGGACAGATGGATAGAGAGGTGGGTGAACAGATCTGTAGATGGACGAGTAGGTGGACAAATGAGATGGTGGGTGGGGGGTGGGTGGATGGATGGATGGATGGGTGGGTTGGTGGGTGGGAGGGTGGATAGGCCTGTGGGTAGGTTGATGGACAAATGAGCTGATGGATAGATAAGTGGAGGGATAGATGGAAAATAGGACAGATGAGAGGATGGATGGATGGACAGATGGGTAAACTGATGAGTTGATAGAGGTGTGGATGGACAGACAAAAGAATGGATCAAGGGTGGATGGACAGATCAATGGGTAGATGTACAGGGAAAGGGATGGGTATTTGACAAGGTGAATGGATGGGATGATGGATGGATGGACAGGTGGAAAGGTAAACATATGGGTAGATATATGTATATAAGGATTAACAGACTTGTGGGTGGACAAATGACTGGAAGGGTAGAGATAATATGTGTTGATGGATAGATGAACAGATGGAGATGTAGAGATAAAAGAATGATGAAGATGAGATGGATGGGTAGATGGATGGAAAGAAAGATAAAATATGATTGGACAGGTGGATGGAAGGATGAGCAGATAAATAGATAAGTAGACAGATAAATAGGTAGATGGATGGAGGGACAAACAGTCCCCACACTTTCATTTATGGATATGCTTGCTTCAAGACATGAAAACAATTAAGGAGAGATGGTGAAACCCTAAGGTAAGATGGAAACAATGGTGGCACACATGTAAAAATTTAATCTGAAAGCTTCCAGGAAATTCTAAATATAACCTTTCTAGGTCACTGACTCTCGTGAGAATCTATCTAGAGGTGATCTGTGCTGGCAAGATGCACAATGGTTCAGCAACCATTTCTGAGCTAATGACATCACCCACTGTCCACGAAGCCTCACACTAAGCTCTGATGGCTATCTGCATATATGTCTCCTACTAGACAGTGTCCTCTGGAAAGAAGTGTCCCATCTGGGTATCTGGACCTGACCAAATAGCACCCTGTGCTGAGCAATAGCTGTTGTGACCGGTCACCCTGCTCCTTGTGCTGAAGGATCATATACCGTTACTCTAGGCCCCAATTTTATCTCTTCTGTCTGCAGGGCAGATGGCGAGAGTTGGGCAGAGAGAATTCTCTCCATCTGCTGGGGACAGTGGCGTGGAGCTGGAGGAGGGGGCACAGGAAGGGGTCTTTTCACTCACCGGTCAAGAGTAGTTTAAAACTGTTTCTACAATGAGCAAGGATGGGAAGCAATTTCAGCCGTTGTCCCAGACTTATCATTAGCATGTAAATGCTGTCCTGGATCGGGGAACATATTAGCATAATAGCCAAGCATAGAGTCTATCACTAATCACATCTTTAATCAATGTTGTAATTTACAGACCATTGACTTTCCTCATTTATTGCCTTCCTGCACTTGGGTGGGTGGGAACTTTGCCTCTCAGAATACATAAATGATTAGGAGGAACACCAAAGGTACAAAAGGTGCTACGCACGATAGAGCCATCGTCCCTGCTGTTCCTGATGGCATCACCAATGTCTGGGGACATCTTCGGACAAATTAATCATGTCCTAAGTGGCTGTCAGTGGGAATGAGGGTACCACACAAAATGAACAGGTTTTCTTACAAAAAAGGAACTGATTCCTGCAGGAATCTTTCCAGCTCATTGGCTGTGCTCCTCGGAATCTTTTCATCTGTCAGTGGGCTGTACACGTGAGCTGAATGCTGGGAGGGCAATTGGACCAGCGTTAGGTACCTGTCTATGAGACCTGGAGGGAAAGGTTAGGTAGAGGAGGTTTTGCTTAGAGAGTACATAGCCATTTGTCTTATTTTGATAGCCCTCAGGGGTTCATGTTTCTGATGATGCTACCTGCCTCTTGGGAGTCAGTCTCCAAGGAGAAAGTATAGCTTTCCACTGTCCATCACTGATGTCTAGGGCACCCTCCTCTAGCCACTAGGGAGTTTAAAGATGTATGGATGCATGACCTATGGATCCACAGCAGACTCTGGCTTTTGAGGACTGTGGTGGGACCATGCTGACATGTCTCACACAGTCTTATGTGATGCTAGCTTGGGACCACTCTGAGAATCATTCCTTTAAATGATACAGCTATGCGTCTTCTATCTGCATTGTATCTGTCACTGATCTAAAAACTATTTACAATGCCTTAAATGCCACCTCCAATAGCCTGTCTTTGAAGATCCAGCTGCTTTCTTCCACGTCTCTGCTGGAGGCAAGCTTGCAAACCTTAGCCCTGTTCAGCCTCCTTGTCACAATGAGATTATGTAACATACATTTCAAAAGTGGAAAATTCAATAATCAGACCTCTGGCCTAATTTCTTTCTACCACTGTGTATGAGTGGAATGCAGGCATAGGGAAATCAAAATTGTTTCTGGATACACTTGAACTCATGAGCCAGCTCTGTACATATAGACTGTCAATGGCTCCCAGATCTCATGTAACCAGATCCCATTTCCCACTTGCAATATGCCTTCCCACCACTGCTGCAGAAACCTCATGGGGGCTCGGCACACTGACATCCTATTTTGCAGGTGAGAATCCCAAGGCCTGCTGAGGAGGGCAGCTTGTCCACAGCAGAGAGGACAAGTTCCATTTATGGCAGTAAATTCAGAGCTCACCCAGGCAGCTCCAAACCCTGCACATTAACAGACTCTAACATGAGACTGTGGCCTTAACCCAGCTGGTCTTTCCTGCCACATGGCTCTCTGGGTCATTTCCATTGCTGAGGTGGCAGGGAAAGGCAGGCACCAAGAGAAGCCATGGACTGACAAGGGTGATGTGGACTTCAGCCAGGCCGGCAGCATGCCGGAACCCTTCCTAAAGGCTGTTCTGGCCCCTGTCCATTTGGTCTGCCCCAGGCCAGTCTGCTTGGATAGGCTGTGTCTTTCTGAGCTCAGGCAGGGGACAGATGGTCAGGGAAATATAGTATGAGCTGAAGGAAGGAACTCTGTGAAGATAAGGGCAAGCTTGAGGGAGACCAGTGGGAGGCAACGATGCTGCCAGAGCTACTGTGTGTTGGGAAGCTAGTTGAGAGGGTCTTTAAAACATGCTCAGAATTCACATCTGTGCCAAACATGGTTGTGACCTTCAGACATGGGGCCTTTGCATATGCCATTAGTTGTTAAGAAAGAGACCAAGGTGGCTTAAACATGACCTAGAGCTTCAATTTGTATCCCAGGATGATCATTAACAATTTTTTTTGAGTCCTACATCCCTTCTGTACTCTATAAAAGCCATTGAGTGATGGGCAGACTCATTGACAGCCCTGTTACCATTCCCATGGCCGCTTCTCAGTTCTCTGGGTCTTCTGTGTCCCAGCTCCTGGCCCCTGCCTGGTACCTAGCACATGTTGGAGATGGCAGGCACAGGGTCTTTGCACTCACTCTTTTCTTACTACAGAAGGCATCTTCTGTAGCTGCCTGTACCTTCCTGTCATTTTATTCAGGTTTTTAAAGCAGGGGATCTCAACCAGGGACAATTTTGTCCCCCAGGGGTATTTCTCCTATCTCTGAAAATCATAGGGGTCATGATCAGGGGGAACATTGCAACTGGCAGCAAGTGGAGAAAGAGGCCAGGGTTGTATGTCGATATTCTGTAAGGCTCAGCGATAGCCCCTCCCTCATGCCAGTGGGAAACTGAGTTTGAATTAGGTACCTATGCTTTCAAGGCAAGCATTTTTTACCAACCTAGCTATCTCTACTGCCCCCACACCTGTCTCTTTTAACCCTGGAGGCCTGTCTACATGTGTCTTATTAGCTCTCTGGATGAGACATGGACACTGAGACTCAGAGTGCCTGGATTCCACACAGTCACTCAGAAGGTAAGTGACAAGAGCAAAGGTGTGGCAGGGTCTCTTTCTGTATAACTTCAGTCACTACTCTGAGCCACTGGACACTTTCAGGACATGGGCAGTACCCCACAGAGCCCTTGTGTCTGCCCGACATTGGGCATACATTTTAACCTTAGCACTGCTGCCTAAAGCTGCCAGGTGTGTCTTGTACAATATTCAGGAACATCCAATGCATCACTGGATATCAGGAGTCCCAACCCCATGTATTACTACAACCTAAACCATCTCAAGATATTGCTGGGTATTTTCTGGGGAATGATAACACCTGGGAGAGACACAAGTTCAGGGACACCGGGCAATGGTGATGCTTTATTGCTAAGGCTTTGTCACAACTCACAGCAGCCCCCAGAGGGAGGAGCAACATCCCCAAGGTGCCTAGAAAACAAGGTCAGGTAAGGTGGTTCACCAGGGAAAGGCACTTGCCACAGAAGCCTGGCTCACTGAGCTCAATCCCTGGGACTCACAGAAAGGGAGAGGGGAGAATTGACTTCACTAAGTGGTCCACTGGCCTGCACACACACGCCATGGGATATGCGCCCCCCCCCAAATGATAATCAGAAAGCAATGGAGGCTCCAATAAGAGCAGACCAGTGGTAGGGAGGAGACTGCAGATGCGACTTAGCCGAATTTTGAACCCACATAGTAGGAACTCTAGAGTTGGGTGAACCCAATAGAGCAGCTTCTTACACTTTAAAGTGAGGACCCCAGGCCTAGCAGGCGGCTTGGCTGAGCATCATCACCACTGGTCACCTGCTGGCCCACAGTGCAGGGCCTCCTGCTTCTGAGAACTGTTTTGCCCTCTGTCCTCCCCATCTCCTGGCATTAGATGGTCATTTTGCGTTTTGTTTTTGTTTTTGTTTTTGTTTTATATTTTGATTTTTTGTTTGTTTGTTTTTTTCAAGACAGGGCTTCTTTGTGTATCCCTGGCTGTCCTGGACTCACTTTGTAGACCAGGTTGGCCTTGAACTCACATAGATCCACCTGCCTCTGCTTCCTGAGTCCTGGGATTAAAGGGGTGTGCCACCACGCCCAGCCATTACAGACAGCTGTGAACTGCCATATGGTGCTGGGATTTGAACCTGGGTCCTTTGGAAGAACAGCCAGTGCTCTTAACCGCTGAACCATCTCTCCAGCCCCATTTTGTTTGTTTTTAAGACAGAGTTTCACTCTGTAGTCCAGGCCAGACTCAAACTCACAATGTAGTCCATGCTGGCCTTGGATTTGTGGCAATTCTCCTGACTCATTGTCCTAAGTGCTGAGTTCATAGGCATGAGTCACCACGTGGCTTTTAAGGACAAAGAGCCTGGGCTACAAGGAGCACACATAGGGTCATGGATTTAATGTGTCCCCCACAGGTGCATTGTCTGAACATTTGGATCCTAGATGGTGGCACTCTTGTGGAAGGCTATGGAGACTCCAGGAGGTGGATCCTGGCTGCAGGAAATAGGACATTGAGGGCAGGCTGCTTTGAAAGTGTTGGCTACCTCTGCTCTCATCATAACAGACTATATTCCTGAAAACCATATGCCAAACAAACCTTTGTCCCATTAAATTGCTTCTGATATCAGGACACATCAATGAGACACATAGATAATACCAATATAGTCAGGAGATGTGTTTTCCTCTGTGAGAGAAGTTAGCCTCCTTCCTACTTGGTGGGTTTCACTCCCTGACGCCACCACAAACCTGTGAGTCCAGAAACTTTGGGCTGTTACAAAAGACCTTTGGTTTCCTGAGGGTTCATAGCCTGTGTCAACAGGAATCCTGGGACAAGCCATGACTGTCATTGGAGGGAATTGTTCCTGTGTTCTGGAACCTGAGCAGGCACATGGTGTCACAAGGATCAAGCTACCCTCTCACCTGTACCCAGTGTTGAAAGCTCAGTCCCTGTTATCCATTCATCTGAGTTTACACCTGGAGGCAATGACAGGCCACACTGGAAATCCCATGGATTCATCCCTTACATACTGAGTCCTCAACCCATCACTGCTGGTGCCTAGTAATCTGTGGTCATGGAAGCACATGGGAAAGTACATGCTCGGCTATGGACTGAAGTGGTTTTGTTAGGGAGCCCATCATGGGGATCCCAGGGCAGGTACAGGCAGCCCTATTGAAACTGGTGGCTACCTTTTAACACGCTCAACTGTCCCTTCCCAGGAGTCACCTTGTTTGAAGTCACCCCACCCCAGTGCCCCCTTAGCACCATGTCTGCATCTGTTGCTGTTGGTTTCCTCTGTCAGTGGCCAGGCTCTGTGAAGGCGGGGGGCCTCAGCACTTGTATTTACTGTTAACACCAGCCAGCCATCTCACTGAATGAATCAGCCCGTGATTTATGAAGACACCAACTGTGCACCATCAAAACCCATACGACTCAAGGATGAAATAGGACAGGCGCAGGCACACGATCCATGCCGTGCTGTCGGCTGCGAGTCAGCTTTATTCCAAAGGTAGGAGGCGAGATACCTTGTGGTGCCACTGAGACATTGTCAGTTCAGACCCAACATTCATATCCTTCCCCCATTCTTGCTCTGGCTGGCTGCCAGGCTAGCTGTCTCACTGCCTTTCTCCAGAGCTCTGCCCCTTCATCTCCCGAATGTACATCAAGGTAGATATGAACATTTGAGATCTTCCCGGACAGAGGCTGAGGTGCCGAAGAAGCTATAGCTGGGACACCCAGCAGACAGATCCCTCAGCCTTGGGAGGCTTTTGCCCTGCCTGCTGTCCTGCTTTCACTTCCCAACACCTCCAGGCAGAGGGATTCATGGTGCACTGCCAGGAATTAGGGGAGAGGCTGAAAGCCCTTGTGTAGGCCAAGTGTATTTACACATATCTATATATATGTGTGCGCATGTGTTTAAGGTCATGTACACACGGAAGAAGCTACAAAAGGAACCTGGGATACTGTCACAGAGATCATTCAGGGCTCATAGAAAATGGCTGGAGAGTGCCTGTATATGCTGCATGTATGTGCATATGTGTCTGTGAATAGATTCTAAGTGTGTGTGTAGTCTGTGAGTAGATTGCATGTGCATGGATTGTGTGTGTGGGTAGATTGTGTGTCAGACCATGGATCATGTGTTTGCATGCATATCTGTGAATAGATTATGTGTGTATGCATTCTTTTTTTTCCAGTTGCTCATCACATTACTTTTTTTTTAATATTTATTACTTCAGGTTACATCTCCATCTCAGTGTCCTCTTTCTGCCCCTCCAAGTCACACCCTCCCACCTTCTACCCCCTATCCCTTCCATCCCATGCCTCTGGAGTGGAGTGTCCCTACATAAAAGTACCCCTGTATGTGTTCTTAAATGTCTATGAACAGATTACATGTGTACATGCATGTGTCTGGATAGATTATGAGTGTGTGTGCATATGTGTAGGGCATAAAGGTAGAAAGGGGACCAAGAGGGGAAGAAGAGATCTAAAGAGAGGGGAATAAGACAGGGTGATGAAATCTATATGACAGGAAGACAGAAAGGAGGACTACTTGGAGTAACAAAGAGGACCGGCAAGGGGGTGGAAGAATGGGAGGACAATGGGGGAGGAGCTAGATAAGAACAGGTGTAATGACACATGAATGCCACCATGCATATAAAATATATTAGGAAACCCATTACCTTTTATACTAATTAAAAGATTTTTTTTTGTTTTTTTGAGACAGGGTTTCTCTGTGTAATAGCTCTGGCTGTCCTGGACTCACTTTGTAGACCAAGCTAGCCTCAAACTCACAGAGATCCACCTGCCTCTGCCTCCTGAGTGCTAGGATTAAAGGCATATGCCACCATGCCTGGCAATTAGACAGCTGTGAACTGCCATGTGGTTGCTGGGATTTGAACTCAGGTCCTTTGGAAGAGCAGCCAGTCCTCTTAAGCACTGAGCCATCTCTCCAGCCCTAATTAAAATAAATTTTAAAAGAGTTCATGGGGGCTGGAGAGATGGCTCAGCTGTTACAAAGGACCAGAGTTTGGTTCCCAGAAATCACATGGAGGCTCACAACCATCCATAACTCCAGCTCCAGGGGATCTTACACTCTTCCCTGGCCTCTTTGAACACACACACACACACACACACACACACACACACACACACACACAAATAAACATAGTTAAAAATGAAATCTCACACTAAAAAGTCCACGATGAAAAATCGTATGGATAGCCTGATGTCATTCGTACAAATGTGTGGCCATTTGTATTACAAGGGGTGTGGAAGAAACACTGCTTTGCACATGTGCGACCTGAGGTTAGTAGCCACCCACTCGACTGGGTCAAGCAGAAGATTGGATACACTGAGTGACCCAGACAGGAGAATCAGGGTGTGGTGGTCACTGGCTGATTGGCAGGTGTCTGTTTAGGGGACATTGCCTAGATTGCTTGGATGTGGGAACACAGCTCAATGTGTCAGATCTGCTGGGCTCTCCCAAGATGCCAGACCTAAGGTTTATGGAGATGTGGTCAGTTACTGCCCATTATGCAAGAGTAGAGTTCCCCAGAACCAGGGTTCATTGCCCAGGTCACTACCAACTACATACTCACATGCCGTGGATCCTCTCTGTGCCCACTTATGAGATGGAGTTCAGGCTGTGAGTATAGGAAACTGCTGGAAAGGTGGCTGCTTTATACCTGAGTCAGGAACCCCCTTTTGTCACACAAAGCCATGTCCATGTGATTTGCCTGGCCCCATGGGGGTGAAAACTCAGAGCCCACTGAGTCTTGACAAAATGAAACCAACCTCTGTACATATAGAAGAATGAACACTGGCTACATGTGAGCTCCCCTTTTTATCTCCCCACTGAGAGCCAGGAATCACACAGGAGCTCGTCAGAACTGGTGAACTCAGATGAGAACCTGAGTCCCAGGGCTGAGGCCAGGAGATGAACCTAAGCCCTAGAAAAGAGCCTTGGCCCTGCAGATATGAGTCCAGGACCCAGGAAAGAGCTGAGTTCTGGAGAAGTTACTGACTTCAGGGGCTCACTCCTATACTAAGGTTGCCGCTCCACACCTCCCCAGCTCTTGCTGATGTTGGACACTCTGCTCTGCTGTGTCAACAGCTAGGGGATGACCACCTCCTGATTCATCCCAGGAGGCAATTTTCATTTTGAACACACTTATTTCCCCAAAGATACTGATTACATTCCTGGAAATATCAGCAACGGTGCCACGTCAGAGCCCCTTATGTGGAGCTAAAGGTTGCTCTCTGTGTAACCACAGTGGCATTTATTTCTGGATTTGGTTCACGCCTGGCTTTCGAAGGCTGAGGGATGAATCCTTTGCCTCTAGAAAATGGAGCAGATGTGGAATAGTTCTCCCAACAAGTAGCTGCTCATCTGATCGAGATTTTGTTTTCCCCATCAACATCTCCCATTCCCCACCCACTACTGACCCTGATCAATGGTGTCCTCTGCTCTCTGCTTCTCTGAATTCAGTTCAGAGGAAATTTAAGAGGTCTCCACAGTGCGTGGTGAATATAGTGAACAGTGATGACTATCTTACTTTTTTTTTTCTGAAGGAAGAGATTTTAAGTAACAGTGGTGTGAGTTAATGCACGTGTTCTTAGCCTGACCGAGGCATTCCTTGTATGAATTTGAGGCAAGGTTCTTAATGGCAAATAGACTTAAGTTTAATTTGATAAGTAAGTGTAGGAAAAGAAAAAGGAAGGAGAGAGAGAAAGGGAGGAAGGAAGGATGGAGAGGGATGGAGAAATACAATTGCATGATGCAGAATGAAGGGATGAGGGTGGGATGGTGAGTGAAGTCACCACAAGTGTTGGGCACCTGGACCCCATTTGAACCTCGCACTTTAGTATAAACTCTCCCAGTGTCTGGAAGGCTGGAGCAGATCCCCACCAGGTCCACATACCTTGATGACATCCTCGTCCATGGCCTTGCACTCCACCAGCTCTGAGATGTCCCTCACTGTGCTGTTCTCCTCCACCGACACCACCCTGACAGGCATGACCACCGTCTTCCCCGTGAGGATGGCTGTGTTCAGGAGTTCAGTGTCCTGCCAAAGAACCAGACACACCAGGTCAGGGAACAGTTTCAGATCTGCTGGTATGAGGGGATGCTTGGGGATGTTCCTGAGGTAAGCGCTGGGCTGCTCACAGCGCCATACACACTGTGGCACCGTCCTTAGAAACTGCATCAGAAGGGCATTCTTTGGAATAACAATAAAGAACATGTGTTCTTTTTTTTTTGTCTTGCGGAGACCTGGCAGAGTTCGTTGTGCCGCAGCTGGGTGACAAGCAACAGAAGCCAACTTTTAGTAGTTTGTGAGGAAAGGTACCAAGTTGGGTTGACTAATGCCTTTCCTTTTCCTGCAAAAGATGCCCAGAGCCTGTGAATGCATAATCTCACAGGGTGTGATGGTTGATTTATTTTTAATTTTTTATTACTCTTTGTTTCATTTATTTTCCACAAACTTTTAAAAGTTATTTTTATTTTATGTGCATTGGTGTTTGGCTTGCATGCATGTCTGTCTGAGGATGTTAGATCTCCGGGAGCTGGAGTTACAGACAGTTGTGAGCTGCCATGTGGGTGCTGGGAATTCTTAACCACTGCCATCTTTCCAGCCCCTGTGTCACCTAATTTTGTTTGTCAGCTTGTTGAAGAACTGCCTCCATCAAATTGGCCTGTGGGGAATTTTCTTGATCGATGACAGGTGTGGGAGGGTCCAGCCAACCATGGATGGTGCCATCCCTGGGCAGGTGGTCTTGTAGTGTTCAAGAAAGCAGGCTGAGCAGGTTCAGAAGACCAAGCAGCACTCTTCCATGGTCTCTGATTTACTTCCTTCCTTGAGTACCTGCCCTGACTTTTCTCAGCGATGGAGTTTGATGTGAGAGTTATGAGCTGAGACACATCTCTTCCTCCCCAGGTCCCTTTTGGCTGTAGTATTGATTACAGCAAAAGAAAGCAATGTGAAGCACCTGGGAAGAGGGACTTTGCAAGTAGGATGAAGCTTAGGGTCTTGAGAAGAAGTGTCATCTTGGATCCCCTGGGGTGTCCCCAATGAAACCCTAAGGACCCTGAAGAAGGAGTCATGAGGATCAGAGGAAGAGCTCAGGCTGTGATGATGGAGGAGAAGCCAGCATGGAAGTGACCAAACCCAAAGGTCCTGAAGACAGGAAAGGCAAGGGGAGATTTTCCCTAGGAACACCTTTTAGGAAGGGCACAGTCCAGTTACACAGCCCAGCTAGCTTTCCCTTCACAAGGCTCATTCATCTCAAACCCCTGCCCTCCAGAAGGGAGACAGGACAAGTCCACCCTCCTGCTTCAGATTGTGGAGTATGTGGGGCCACAAGTGGCACTTTACCCACTAAGGGGGCCTTCCTTTTTCTGTTGTTGCTGTTTGCAGTGTTGGGCATCGAACTAGGAACCTCCTACATGCTAGTCCAGTGCTCTACCATCCTAGCCCACAGATTTCCTCTTTGAATTGATTGATTGATTTTGCAAATTAAATTGTCTCTCTCTGCTGTCCCATGGGAGCCCACTTCACCACACCCACAAGCATGTATGCTTAGTTTCTTTGTGTTATTCTGTAAAATTGCATATATAATCTGCGGAGTGATGTCAAAAACACTGTTCTTTCCGAGCTTGTGGGGTGATTACTACCTGCATGCAGGCTGGTAGTCCTTCTCTTGATGGTCACATGAAGATGCAAACAGACCCTTGAATCTTGGATCCATTGGTTCCTTACACTTGGGGGTCAATTTCTCCCAAGTCCCTCACCACAAGTTTTTCTTCAGGGTGACCTTTTGCTTGAAGCAGGTACACAGCACAGAGACGCTCCTGTTATAGTGAAACCCCAGATTCTCAGACAGTCGGGGCCCATCATCCTGCAGTTGAACAAGGCTCTGCCTGCCTCTACATGGGGTTTGAAAATCCTGAAGCTGGGTTCCAATTATGGGTGGCCTAGACCATGGCTATTACAGATGCTAAGAATACCATGAAAATCCCCAAGTCAAGTTCATTACAGGTGATGTGTTTAGGGTTGGTTGTCTTTCATTTTCTCTCTTGGAATGGTCTTCGGAGAATGGCTTCATTATGCAATGTGGTCCCTTATGGACTAACTGTGATTATCTTCCTAAATGGTTGTTACAGTTTCACAACTGAATACACGTGCATGTACACACACACACACACACACACACACACACACACACACACACAAAATCATCATCATCACCACCATCACCGTCATCACCATCATCAGAATTATCATCACCATCACCATCATCACCATCTTCATCATCATCATCACCACCATCACCATCATCACCATCATCAGAATTATCATCACCATCATCACCATCTTCATCATCATCATCATCATCATCATTATCACCATCATCATCATCCCTCCACTTTAGCACTCATCTCTGGTCAAGGATAGTTGGACATTAGCAGTTTCTTACTGACTACATCAGTTTCAAGGATTAAGAGTCACAGAAATAAGAGACAAGGAAATAAAACCTTTAGTCTGTGAAATACCCTGCCTCACACTCATGAGAGAAGTTCCTTGTACTTAAGAGACATTCTGGGAGGGATTCCAAGATGGCGCTGACCAGTGCGCACAGTATCTGAGTGGTGGGTGGGTGAGATTAGACACTGTGGAGCAAACCTGAGTCCCCACAGCTGACTGTGAAACTAAGACCATGTCTGAATTTTCACGGTGAATGCTGAGCTTCCAGGAACATCCAGCTATGTCAACCAGCTGGAGAGGATCTCTGGGCTGAGCCATGCATGATTCCAGCCCATAGCTCCAGCCATAGGTCAGTGGCCCTGCTTGCATTCCTGAGCTCCAGCCTCCATGCTGCAGACCTTCCCACCTCCCTGGAGGATCAGTCAGACTAGGGAGCCCACAGGTTAATGAGAATGTCTTACCAGACTTCCCAGCATGGCAGCACCCAGTGTGCACAATATCAGAGTGATCAGGTGCCAAATTCTGTCACACTGGAGTGTCAAAACCTGTGTCAGGTTTTCCTGGTGAAAGCGGGACTGCTTACCCACCTGAGCACCTGAACTCCTTCAACAGCCAGCCACTGGACCCATGACTCTGGCCTCCGTCCTGGGCGGAGCTCCCAGCCTGAACAACTGATAGTCCCAGACCACAGTTCCAGTGGAGCTCAATAACTACTGAATGATTCATCAGCTGAGCTACTGAACCCAAAACAATAGTGTCGGCAAGGAGAGAACCCAGGGTCCAGGGACACAGAGATCCAGCCTCTGGCCAGCAGCTCAATCTGCCTTTCTGAGGAGACCCCACTAGTTCTCACAGACATACAGGTTAGTCCACCCACGCCAATCCCCTGCCTATAGGTCCAATTGGGTCACAACAAGCTGAGGAGAGCTCGGGCTACTCTCCAAGATCCAGTCTCTATTACAGAGACTTAATCCATCATCTGAAGGTGGACATCTGGTTCACAGGACCAGCTAGCCTCTGAAACATGGATCTCCTAGTGCACTAAGGCCAGGTGCACAAGGAACAGCCGGACAACACCAGCAACCGAACAGATGACTAAAGGCCAGGGTAAGAACATTATCAAAAAACAAAAAAGCAAGGCAATATGGTGTCTCCAGAACTTGCAGAAAGTCCTGGAAATCCTAACACAACTAAAACATAAGAAAATGACCTTAATCCTACAATTATGAAAATAATAGAGGTTGTAAGGGAGGAAAACAAATCCCTCAAAGAACAATAGGAAAATATAGCAAAACAGGTGATGGAAATGAATAAAGCCCTTAGAGAAATGAAAGATATAGTTAAACAGGAGAGGGAAAGGAATAAAATTTTTCAATATCTAAAAAGGGAAGTTGAAGCAATAAAGAAAACAAAAGCTGAGACATTCATGGAACTGGAAAACCTAGGAAAAAGAAAAGGAACTACAGACACAAGCATCACCAACAGAATACAAGACATGGAAGAAAGTCTCAGGCACAGAAGATAAAATTGAAAAAATTGATACATCTGTCAAAGAAAATGTGAAATCTAAAAAAGTCCTGACACAAAACCTTTAGGAAATCAAGGACACTATGAAAAGATGAAACCTCAGAGTAATAGGAATAGAAGACAGAGCTGCTTCTCTCCCAGCTCCAAGGACCAGAAAACATCTTCAACAAAAATCATAAAAGAAAATTTCTCAAATCTAAAGAAAGAAATCCCTATAACTGTACTAGAAGCCTACAGTACTCAAAATATATTAGACCAGAAAAGAAAATCCTCCAGCCACATAATAATCAAAACATTAAATGAATGTTTAGAATAAAGAAAGAGTATTAAAAGCTACAAGGAAAAAGGGCCAAGTAACGTATAATGACAGACCTATCATAATCACACCTGACTTCTCATCAGAGACCCTAAAAGCCAGAAGGGCCTGGAAAGACATCTTGCAGACTCTAAAAAACCACAAATGCCAGCCCAGACTACTATACCCAGCAAAACTTTCAATCACCATAGATGGAGAAAACAAGATACTCCATGACAAAACGGATACCTAAACTACACAAAGACCCAACAAAGAAAGAAAATTTCAGACCAATTTCCTTTATGAACATGGATGCTAAAATACTTGCAAACCAAATCCAAGAACACATCAAAAGTATCATACAGCATGATCAAGTAGGCTTCATCCCAGGGATACAAGGATGGTTCATCACAAAAATCCATCAACACATAAACAATCTGAAAGAAAAAAAAACCACATGATCATCTCATTGGATGTTGAAAAACATTTGACAAAATCCAAAAATCTCTTCATGTTAAAAGCCTTAGAGAGATTAAGCATACAAAGACCATACCTAAGCATAATAAAGGCAATTTACAGCAAGCCAATAGCCAACAACAAACTAAATGAAAAGAAACTTAAAGCATTTCCACTAAAATAAGGGACAAGGCTGCCAACTCCCTATATAGCTCTTCAATACAGTACTTGAGGTTCTAGCTAGAGCAATAAGACAACTAAAGGAGATCAGGGGGATACAAATTGGAAAGGAAGAAGTCAAAGTATCCCTATTTGCAGATGACTTGATAGTATACATAAGTGACCTCCAAAATTACACCAAGGAACTGCTACAGCTGATAAACTCCTTCAGCAAGGTGGCTGGCTACAAAGTTAATTAAAAAAAATCAGTAGCCCTTCTTTACACAAATGATACATGGGCTGAAAAAAAATTAGGGAAACAACACCCTTCACAATAGTCACAAATAATATAAAATACCTGGGGGTAAATAACTCTAACGAAGCAAGTGAAAGACCTGTATGACAAGAAGTTATCAGAAGATGGAAAGATCTCCCATGCTCATGGATAGGTAGGATTAACTTAATAAAAATGGCCATCCTACCAAAAGCAATATACAGATTCAATGCAATTCCTATCAAACTACTAACCCCTTCTTTTTAAAAAAACAAACCTTGAAAGAACAATTCTTAATTTCATATGGAAAAACAAAAAATCCAGAATAGCTAAATCAATCCTGTACAATAAAAAAAATCTGGAGGTATCACCATCCCTGATTTCAAGCTATACTACAGAGCAATAGTAATAAAAACAGCCTGGTACTGGCATAGAAACAGACCAGTTGATCAATGGAATTGAATCAAAGACCTAGAAATAAGCCCACACACCTACTTAATTTTTGACAAAGAAGCCAAAACTATAAAATGGAAAAAGGAAAGCATCTTCAACAAATGGTGCTGGTCTAACTAGATGTCAACATGTAGAAGAATGCAATTAGACCCATATTTATAACTCTGCACAAAACTTAAGTGCAAGTGAATCAAAGACCTAAACATAAAACCAGACACACTGAATCTAATAGAAGAGAAAGTGGGAAAAAGCCTCAAACTCATTGGCACAGGTGATAACTTCCTGAACAGAACACCAATATCTCAGGCTCTAAGACCAACAATTGATAAATGGGATCTCATGAAATTGAAAAGCTTCTGTAAGACAAAGGACACTGCCATTAGAACAAAACGGCAGCCTACAGATTGGAAAAATATCTTCACCAAACCCACATCCAACAGAAGGCTAATATCCAAAATATATAAAGAACTTAATACATTAAACACCAACAAACCAAACAATCCAATCAAAAAATGAGGCATATAACCAAACCAAGAATTCACAAAAGAGGAACCTCTAAAGGCTGAGAGGCACTTGAAGAAATGCTCAACATCCATCGTCATCAGGGAAATGCAACTCAAAATGACTCTAAGATTCAATCTTACACGTGTCAGAATGGCTAAGATCAAAAAGTCAAGAAATAGCACATGCTGGTGAGGCTGTGGAGAAAGGGGAACCCTCCTCCATTGCTGGTGGGAGTGCAGGCTTGTACAACCACTTTGGAAATCATCTGGTGATTCCTTAGAAAATTGGGAATAGTCTACCACAAGACTCAGGCATACCCCTCCTGGGCATATATCCAAAAGATCCTCGACCAAACAAGGACATCAGATCAACAATATTCATTGCAGTTTTATTTATAATAGCCAGAAACTGGAAACAACCAAGATGCCCTTCAACCGAAGAATGTATAAAAAAACAACTGTGTTACATTTATACAATAGAATACTACTCAGCTATCAGAAACAAAGAAATCATGCAATTTGCAACCAAATGGATAGATCTAGAAAAGCTCATCCTAAGTGAGCTAACTCAGATCTAGAAAGATACACATGATATGTACTCTCTTATAAGTGGATATTTAACCATACAGAACAAGACAACCATCCTACAACCCACAGACCCAAACAGACAGGAACCTACATATCTATCCTATAAAAACTCCACCCAGCAGTGAATCATGGACCCTGTTGCCTGTTAGTCCATCTTAGCCCCATGTGACTGATGAACTGAGGGGGTTTGATATGTGGGGGCTCCCCTCATCCAAGGAGGAGGAGAGGATGGAGATGGGGAAGAGGAGGGAGGGCGGCAGGACTTGGAGGGGTGGAGGGAGGGGACTTTGATCAAGATGTAACTTGAAAAAGAAAAAAAAATAAGAGCCATTCTGCTGACCAGTTAAATTCAGTTTGAATCTGTTGCTCTGTGGACACAGAAAGACTGGCATTCGAGACTCTTCCCTTTTTTCCATCAACTTCAGAATTGCCTGAATCACACTTATCAAGGTTCTTCATGATGTGGTGGCAATGACTATTTGACATTCAAGAACTGTCAAATCCAAACCACTGTCATCCTGGATTCCTTTGGTGAACTGTTCAGAATACCACAGATGAGGTTGCTTAAAAGAATGGAGAGTTATTCCTCAAGGTGCTGGAGATAGGATGTGCAAATCATGACTGTGGGTCTGGGGGAGGCAAACAGCTGAAACGTGTGTGTGTGTGTGTGTGTGTGTGTGTGTGTGTGTGTGTGTGCTCATGTGTATGTGCCCATGTGCCCATGGGTGCACATGTGTGTGTCCATGTGTATGTGTTGTGCACATGCGTGTGTCTAATTCTAATGGAAGACACATCTGTTCTTTTGCCTCCCAAATACATTTCTAGCATAGTATAGTTCTCAATGAGGTGAGTGGCACACCATTTAAGAGCCTAACATTGTAATGTACCATTTTCTGAAACCAAGTTCTAGCAGAATCCCTGGGAGAGGAGTGTGCTTTTCACAGGGGCTGCTGGGAGCAGGGATGGTTCCCATTTCCTGCCTCAGAGACAATCCAGACAAGCTTCACACCACAGGACACATCCCCTCATTCCCTTCTGGACATGGAGCATCTGTGTGTGTGTGTGTGTGTGTGTGTGTGTGTGTGTGTGTGTGTGTCTATGTGTGTATGAGAGAGAGAGAGAAGAAACAGACACAAAGGAGAGAGGGAAGGAGAGAGAGCCCTCTGTATGAATATATACCATCTGGTTGGCTACGTAGGAATCAAATGAGGTTTCAGGAATAGGGTGTCAGAGCCTCACAGAGGGTGTGAAGGTGTCACCTACCACCTAGGGGCTTCAAGCTAGGAAATGCTTTACTCCCCTGCCCCCCCCCACTTCCATTATACACCAGGCAACTACTATGCCTTGCAAAAAATTTATCAGTCACACAGGCATGGTAAGTCATTCCTGTTCCTTTGAATTCAGGAAGAGCCTGAGGCTCCCAAGAAAGATTCCCACAAGATTTGTGTTCTCACCTCAATTGCTATGTCCGTTTCTGGACAAACTGGTTTCTTTTACCTTTTTGATTAAGAGAATAGAATTATTTTTGATGCATTAAGAAGTCTTAGGAATGCAAACTCACTAAAAATGACAGGGAAGTGACTGGTTGTAGCTGGGGTACTTATCTATGGAGTGTCTGTGGGGAGCATCCCCAAGGTTCCCTGGGGAAGATATCCTGGGTGTGACAAAGACAGGGTAGCGTATCATTCAGCTATGATGAGGATTGTGTCACAGACAGGCTACCAGACAGACAAAGCAGAAAACATGACACCAGGTGAGAAAATCCAGATACAGCTAACCCATCGGACAGGAAGCCTATTGGTTACCTAAGGCTGGGGCAGGGACTATGACAATGGGATGAGTATGTGGTTTCCTTCCTGGAGATTGAACATTGTAGAATTATCTAGAACCTCTGTCTGCTGTAATCACGTGAATGACAACACATTTCCAGTTAAGTGCTAGGCTCAGGGATGTCATCATCCAAGTAGGGTGCACCCTGGTCTTTCATGCCCAGCAGGGCTCTGGTAGTCAGATTACATGGCAGTACTCCCTTAAGAATCCAGGCTGAGAAGGGCCTGGACAGACATCTTGCAGACCCTAAAAAACCACAAATGTCAAGCCAGACTACTATTCTCAGAAAAATTGTCAATCAACATAGATAGAGAAAACAAGATATTCCATGACAAAGCTAAATTCAAACAATATCTATGCACAAATTCAGCTCTACAGAAGATGTTGGAAGGAAAACTCCAACCCAAAGAGGTTAACTACACACAAGAAAGCACAGGAAGCAAATAGCATGCCTGCAGCAAAACCAAAAGAAGAAAAGCTCACTCACATACTATTTCTGCCAAGATCAAGATGGCAGGAAGTAACAACCACTACTCATTAAAATCTCTCAACATCAATGGACTCAATTCCCCAATAAAAAGAATGGATGCGAAAACAGAATCCCACATTCTGCTGCTTACAAGAAACACATCTCAGCAAAAAAGATAGGCATTATCTCCAAGTAAAGGGCTGGAAAAAGATATACCAAGCAAATGGACCCAAGAAACAAGCTGGAGTGGCCATTCTAGTATGTAATAAATTGGACTTTCAACCAACATTAATCAAAAGAGATGGGGAAGGACACTACATACTCATCAAAGGTAAAATCCACCAAGATGAAATCTCAATACTGAACATCTATACCCCAAATGTAAGACCACCCACATTCATTAAAGAAACACTACTGAAGCTCAAATCCCACACTGAACCTCATACATTAATAGTGGGAGACTTCAACACACCACTCTCACCACTGGACAGATCAACAATGAAGAAACCAAACAGAGAAATAATGAACCTCACAGATGTCATGAATCAAATGGAACTAATTGATATCTACAGAACATTTCACCCCAAAACAAAAGAATATACTTTCTTCTCAGCACCTCACAGAACCTTCTCCAAAATCAACCGTATAGTCGGCCACAAAGCAAGCTTCAACAGATACAGGAAAATTGAAATTACCCCATGTAACCCATGTAACTTACCAGACCATCATGGAATAAAAGACTTCAACAATAACAAAAACAACAGAAAGCCTGCAAAAAACATGGAAACTGAACAACTCATTGTTATCTGTCAATGAGACACTTTGCCCTAGTGGTGCTGCCTTGTAGGCCCCCAGTGTATGAGGAGGCTCTTGGCCCTCTTATGACTGCTGAACTGGGGCTGGGGACTGTTATGTAGGGAAACTCCACTCCAGAGGAGTGGGATGGAAGGGATGGGGGTAGAAGTTGGGAGGGCAGGACTGGAAGGGGTGGAAAGAGGACACTGTGATGGAGATGTAACCTGAAGTAATAAATAAATATTAAAAAGAGAGAGAGAGAGAAACCTAACGTTAGTGAAGAATACTCCTGGCTGTGTCTCAGAGGCAGGTCCCAATACAATTAGATCCTGAGGCCTCTGACTGGACACTAATTCCTGGACGGATTCACTATCCGTCCTATGGCATTGTTGTCTGGTGAAGTATCCTAGGCTTAGGTAGCCTGGGTTGGAGGAAGTAGGCCATGGGGTGGGGTGGGGGGAGATGGGGCGTGTCCTTGGGGCTGTGTCCTGCCCCCAGCCCCTTCCTGTATCTTTTCTCTCTGCTTCTTGTCTGGCAGGATGAGAGCAGCTGTCCTCCATCACACATGCCTGCTGATATGATATTCTGCCCAAGCATATGGGGCTAAGTGACTATGACTGAGCACTCAGGAATGTGAGCCAACAACAGATCTTGTACTCTCTTGTTTTTGTCAGAGATTCAGACATGGTGGCAAGGAAAACAACTAACATAGCAGCTATGTTCATCAATGGCTCTTGACAGACATAATTTCTATTCAGCTTTACAGCTGTGCCTGTCTCCTTCTGAGACCAAAACTCCATAGAAGGGTTCTTTTTCCTCTTCCTCTTCTTCCATTTTCCTCCTCCCACTTCCTCCTCCTTCCTCCTTCCTCCCTTCCTCCCTCCCTCCCCCCCTCATTCTCTCTCAGTGGCTGTTCTACTCTGGGCACCTGGAACAGCCACTGCTGAAGAACTCTGTGCTACAAACATATGGTTGGAGGCAGAAAAATGGACACTGTCTACAAGTCTTTCTAGTTTGAGTTTCTGAGCATACCTAGAGGGCTGGGCTATAGCTCAGTGGGTACAGCACTTGCCTAGCATGCCCAGAGCCCTGAGTTCAACCCCTAGTACCACATAAGCCAAGCATGGTGGTGCACTGCTATAATCCAGAACTTGGGAGGTCGAGGCAGGAGGATCATAAGAAGGTTGGGGTCATGTCTGGCTATGTAGCCATGTCTGGCTAACCTAGGATACCTGAGATCTGGTCTTTTGGTGCCTAGTCCTCTTTGAAGGCCTTGGATTAAGGACATGCCCCTTGGTTGGCTTCCTGGGTATGTACATATGACCAAAATCCTGGAAGTGGCTGTTGTTTCATGGTTCCATCTTTGGAAATGAGGCCAGGGCTTGGCTTAAGGGCCATAGTTCAAGAGTGATGGATGTTAGAGAGTGACAAGCTTTGTTATGATCATGACTCAGAGTCCCCTCAAAGTTCCAGCTTTGGCTTGGGAGGCAGGTAAGGCAGGAGAAGGCCCTAAGAGTAGTGTTAAGTTTTTCCTGTCTGGTGGAGCTATCAGGGTGAATTATGGACAGCAGAAATAGTCTGAGCCTGTGTACTTCTTCCAATGGCTGCAGAGTCACACTTGGAACTCACATGTTACATACCTACATGCCAACACATTCTGATTGGTCAGTGCTATCCTCTGCTCTGTTCTGATTGGTTGGAGCCTGCATCACTCCCTCTGGCAAAATTTGAATATTCTTCATTTGTACCCCTGTGAGTAGGAAGCTTCAAGTAACCAGTGGATTCCCTCTGTTGTTTCTAGGGTGCCTTCTAAGTGATCCCCTAGTTTGTTGTAAATAATAACTAAAGTAATGGAGTGTGTGTGTGTGTGTGTGTGTGTGTGTGTGTGTGTGTGTGTGTGTGCAGGTGAGAAGTTTATATTGTTTTCCTCAACTGTTCTCTGATATACTTTTTGAGACAGGGTCTTTCTGGCCTGGAGTTAGGCTAGCTGGCCTGTGAGCCCAGCAATCCTCCTCAGTGCTGGGATTACAAGTGTACACACTCCCCCATACCAGCTTTTTTTTCATCCAGTGCTAGGGATTGAACTCAGGTCCTCCTGCTTGCACGACAAGCACTTTACCAACTGAGCTAGCTCCCTAGCTCCCAGTAAGAATCTTTTGGTAATACTTTGCAAAGAACTTCATGGGCTTCCTTGGGGGTACCTGGACAATCAGGGTAGAAAAGAACACCCTTGCCACAGTGACCTGCCAGGGTCCAGGCACACATATGGTTTTACACTGTCTGTATTCATCACAGGTAGTTAAAAGCCAGCCTCATTCCTCCACTGTCCTGCAACTTTGCCTTTGTGCCAGCTATCACTACTGGAGTAATGCAGAGGCTCGACAGCAAGCCACTTACGAATCCTTCCAAGGGAGTCATGGCTGCTCTCCAAGGGTAGCTGAACAAATTTCCCTCCCTCTCCGAGGACATATGCTAACAGCTTTGTGGGCCTCGGAGCCACACAGCAATAATTCCAGGTCCTGTCTCTGTGGGGAATCCCAACTCCCACCTCATTTACTTCCAATTTATTCATGGTACAAAACTGGGGTGCGGGAGGCAAACTTAACTTAGCTGTCAATTTGCTTCTAAGGCAAGATGGAGAATCTATTCTAAAGCGTGCATTTAAAACAAGAAAGCAATTCAATTTTGCAAGGCACCGTTTGCAAGGTCTGGAGCGGTAACTCAGCTATTAAACAAGTCATTCTCTGGGGTGGCACACAGAATAAGTTGCATGTACGTCTCCAAGGAAAGCCAGCCGTTTCACAACTTCGCCAGGAAAGGAAGCACTTGAGAAATACATATTTTATTTCTGCAAAGTAGTGGTCACTTTCTCTGCTTGTTTCTTGCATGTCTTAATTACGTGGACACCTTTGCTACAAATCAAGGATGTTTCCCTGGAGGTCCTAAAATGGAGCCTGCTCTAGCCATGCCATGAGGGAGGAAGGAGGAACCATGGGGGCTCATAGTCCTCTGACTTGCACAAGGCACAGGTTGGAAAGACACACTTCTGTGTGTTCATCCCTAGGCCACTTGCCTTTTCTAAGGCAGGGGGAAGAGTCTATCCCAGGGTCCCTTTTAGCTAAAGATGGGGCCTACAAATGACATGGGCCCTCTCTGATCCTCTTCTCATATTCTCCTTTCTCCTTTCCTCTCCTCTCCTCCTCTCTTCTCCTCTCCTCTCCTTTGTGTGTGTCTGTGAGTGTCTTTTTGAAAGAACATTTAAACCAATAAAGGTGATCAGAACCAAGTATATTGTGCTGGGTAGTTTTTTACTAACACCACCAACTGGGAAGTTACCTGGGAAGGGGGAGCCTCAATTCAGAAATTACCTCCATCCTATAGGTCTGTGGCATGTCTGTGGGGGTATTTTGTTTATTAATGATTGATGGAGGAGGGCCCAACCTACTAATGGTGCTATGACTGGGCAGGTGGTCCTGGGCTATATAAGAAAGCAGGCCGAGCAAGCCAAAGAGAACAAGTGAGTAGCAGCATTCTGTTGTGGTCTCTGCTTTAGTTCTTGCCTTCAGGCTCCTGTCTCAAGCGCCTGCCCTGACTTTCTGTGTGACCTGTAAAACAAAAACAAAACACCCTGTCCTCTCCCAAATCAGTTACGGACAGTGTATTTTTTTTGTTATTGTTCATTGTTTGTTGTTTTTGGAGACAGGGCTTCTCTGTGTAACAGCCCTGACTGTCCTGGAACTCACTTTGTAGACCAGGCTGGCCTCAAACTGATAGAGACTCACCTGCCTCTGCCTTCTGAATGCTGGGATTAAAGGCATGTGCCACCACTCCTGGTTTGGACAGTGTTTTATGATAGCATCAGAAACAAACTAGGACACACATGACCCACGCCTGTGTACTCAGTACTTGAGAAGCTGAGGCAGGAGGGTTTCTACAAGCTTCAGGGCAGCCTGGCTGAGTTCCAGTGTGACAGCCTGCTGACAGACAGGCAGGCAGGCAGACAGACAGACAGACAAAGGAGAACTTTCTTCCTCGAGTGGATGTACAGACAAAACAGGAATCTGGAGAAGGGAAAATTCCCTTCTTCTCTCCCCACTATCTTTCCCTTTTTCTCTTTCTTCATAATCAAGGTCCAGGGCCCCCAAACAGTACATTGAATCCTTGATCACTGGTCATAGCAGAGCCTGGAACACACGCTGTACAAATGCCTGGAGGTGACCTATGGTTGTGCTGATGCTCTGAATCTAGAATATTCTTGGCCAGTGAGCCATGGAACCAAGCTAGTCTCCAACCTGGACACACAGGATTCTCCGGTTAACCACACCCACACTCAAATCTGATGGACAGAAAGAGAGGGTGCTTCTGCCAGCAGCTCTAGCATTTCAAGGAGGATGCTAGCAAGTGGGAGATGGTTGCAGAGTTGTGTGTATGTGTTGGTGATGGTGAGCTGGGAGCCAGTGGTTGTGGGCTATCAAGGGAGTGGCTTTCTGGGCAAGGTTCCTTGATGCTCTTACAATCCCATATGGATTCTTCACCATTTGGGGCTTTGGGCTGTGAACACAGAAAGGAACGTTAGGGAGTTTTCTGGAAGGACCGGAAGGGTCCTTCCGAATACATGAATGGACTCAGGTGGGGAGGGGGGGCTCAGGTGTGGGAGGGCTCAATCCATGTGGGTTAGATACAGATTGGACATCAGGATGTACCTGGACAGCAGGGTCTGCCCCACCTGCTTGGGAGACGCTAGCTTGTGCATGTCAGGTAGTTGAGGGTTCCTATGTCATGCCAATTAAATATGGAAGGATCCAGCTAGCCTCATATGAATGATGACCAGTGCTGGCTGGCTGGGCAGTAAGCCAGGTTTTTCTGAAGGGACCTGGCATGGAACTGAGGAGCTTACAGCTTCATGCTCTACCAGACACTCTGTGCACGATTGTGCCCCAGGCTCTGCAGACGGTCAGAGGAACCTCCTGGTTCTGCAGCCTGTCAAGACCACCTGTACTGTACTTCAGCAAAGGCCAGGAAGCTCCCATGCTTCATACAGGGCAAGGGACTCATTTCCTAGGTTAGCATTGCCTCCCCAAATCTATTCTGAGTTCCAGGGTCTAACCAGAGCATCCCAGGGAGAGCCCAGCAGCTGTTGCATAAACAACCATCAACACTGCCCCCTAGTGGCACGGAAACAGTGCATCCTGCAAACAGACCTTTTTAATTTTGAAAATGCTGGCAAAACCATATGCAATTGGATTCTTATTATATTTTCCCGATTACCCCTCTAATCTCCCTTCTACCCCTTATGACCCCTTTCTTCTTGGTGGCCCACCATGACTAGCTGGTTAAGGCTTTGTGATAAGGACACACACTGGAAATAGAACACAGAGAAATCTAGCTGGCATTTAGCAGGAAACTTTCCACTTTTTTTTTTTTAAGTGATGGACTTTCCCCAGCTAAACCACACTGCAGACTGCACACAGCATGCTCAATGAGTGGAGTGCAGTTCACCCCCTGGCATAGCTGCTCCGGAGCCTGCTCAGGTGAAACCCAGTGTCAAAAGGTGTCAAGATTCACTTCCTGTAAAGTGCCCAGAACAATGAACTTGAGCAACTTTGAGCAGCTTCACGAGTTTGCCACTTCAGAGACTTAGAACGTAGCTCTCCCAGGCTCTCCTGGGCTGTTTCCAATTAGTCTCTGCTCTAGCCTCAGGCAATCGCTGACTGCTCTGTCTCTGTAGTTTCGCCATTTTTAGAAATGTTCCCCAGAATGTCTAATTTTTAAATGCCTGGTTTCCCTCATCCTAGTTAATTTTGCATGTGTGTACATGTGTGTGCACGTGAAAGGCATAGGACAACGTCGGGTGTCATCCCTCAGGAAGCCATATACTTTATTTACCGCGGTAGGTAGCATTGCTCACTGGCCAAGAACTTGCCAAGTGGACTAGCTGGCCAGCAGGCCACAGGACTCGGCCAGTCACCCCCTTCCACTCCCTGGGATTACAGGCACGAACCATCATAACTATTTTTTGTTTGTTTGTTTTGTCTGTGTAAGCGTGCGTGCTGGGAATCAGGCTCAGATCCTCATTCAAATGCTTGACCAATTGCATTAGCTCCCCAGCACCTGTTTTTGTTTTTTTTTTTTGTGGTGGGTGGGGTAGGGGGAGTTCCTAGGTAGCCTAGGTTAGCCTTGGCTTTGTGGAGACCCCCCCCTGCCTCACACTTCAGAATTGCTGGGGATACAGGTCTGAGTTACCATGATGAGTTTCACCCCAGTTTACTAAAGGGGCCTCAGCAGTTATTGTTCACTGACAAGCACCATTCTGCCCTCTGGCCACAGGACGGTTCATTAATACCCTCACTTGCTGAGGTGTGCGGTTTACACCGGTTGTGACAACTGCTGTGTACCAATTCCTCCCTGCCCATACCTTCATGGGCAGCAGCTCTCACTCTCCTGGGTTCCCAGGGAACTCGGGATTCTTCAGTGTGCACAAGTAACACAGCAAGAAACTGCCATGCCAGTTTCCAATGGCTTTTCATCATCCCCTCGCCTCCTATTCCCACCACCAGAGCCTGGGTGG
>CAJQZJ010037421.1:3890632-3917535 GCA_907164525.1 Lophiomys imhausi
GTGTGTGTGTGTGTGTGTGTGTGTGTGTGTGTGTGTGTGTGTGTGTGGTGTGTAGGGGTGGTATGTTTGTGTGGTGTGTCTCTCTGTTTCTCTATGTGCATGTGAAAGGGTCATTCGAATTCAGAGTGGTCTTGACCCACACATTGAGAACCACTCACTGCTCTAGGAGATAGAGCCTCCCTAGAGAAGTGTATAGCTGAGGGCAAGCTTTGAGGGTTCATAACCTCACCTTATTTCTAGTTCTCTCTCTCTCAGCTTCGTGTTTTGTGATTGAGATGTGTTCTGTCAGATTCCTTCTCTGGCTGCCTGCTGTCATGCCTCCCGGACATTGAGGACGCTCCCTTTGGAACCATAAGTCCAAGAAAACTAATTTTTTCCCCCATAAGTTACATTTGGTTATGGTGTTTTACCACAGCAACCAAATGGGAACTAATTAATGACCCTCCCCCTACCCCACTACCCAGCCATCCACTCATTCAATAAAGAATAAAGAGTTAGGGAGTTGGATTATGATGGACTCTCTTGGGGGAATTCAACCCACTTCTACCAGTTACCTCTGATTGCCACTCACCAATGAACTCCTTCTGAGGCCTGAGATCAGAATTCTGTGGGTGCAATGCCCTCATCATTGGGGGTTCAGTATAGCCAGCCCAGCTGCCAGACTCCCAGAAGGTAGGTAAAGGTCAATGAGGTAGAGCAAGCTACTGACTCCTTACTCCACAACACCCACCCACACAGGCCAAGGTGTCTCCCATCCCTCATGAAGTCCTTGGTCACCTAGAGCAGTGGTTCTCAACTTTCCTAATGCTACAACCCTTTAATACAGTTCCCTCATGTTGTGGTGAGGAAATGTAACCCCACCATAAAATTATTTTTGTTGCTATTTCATAACTGTAATTTTGCTGTTATAAATCGTAATGTAAACATCTGATATGCAGGATATCTGATATGCGACCCCTCTGAAAGGGTCATTCAATCCCAAGGGATCATGCCCCACAGGTTGAGAACCGCTGCCCTACAGGCAAGGCCTCACCAATCCACACACTCAGATCCCTTTAAATAGCCCAATGACACTTTATTTTGTAGTTTGATATTACTCAGAGGTTATGATGGGTCACAGAAAGTCCAAGAACACAAACCCAAGTTCCTACTATATACTCAGGAAAGGAAAATGACTCTACCTCAAGACTATATCACTAAATGCGTGATTATCTGAAAACTCATCAAAACTCCAAGTAACCTGGCCAGAATCAGGAAATCCAACTGAAATACCATAGTCCCAGGAAAGACAACTTCCTGCACCTGTCAAATGAGAGCTGTTTTTCTCTAGACTAGGCCTAAGAGTTAAGGTTATTAATTAAAAACAATTTCTTTTTTGAGATAGGAACCTATTATACAGATCTGAAAGGCCTGGAACTCACTTTTTAGACCAGGTTGGCCTTTAACTCTGCTTCCTGAGTGCTGGGATTAGGGTCATATGCCATCATGCCTGGCCCAAAGTTGGAGTACTTATTTTCCCATTAAAATTTTTTTGTAGGGAGATACTTTTGGACAACAGAACCCCTTCATTCATCCAGCCACTGGTAAAGTTCCATCTTTCCTATGAAAGACCTACCCATGTGTGCAGCCCCACCAGCATGCCAGGTTATACAAAGTAAGGAACATCTGTTTCCTGCTTACCCCAGGATGGATGATGTTAGAGATGGGCACGGTGTAGAAGCCCCATGAGTCTCAATGGATTCCACAGAAAGTCTCCAGCCCCTCACCACTCCTCAATTCCTCCCCGGCCACAAGGAAATGAGTCCACCGAGTCCATACCTGACTTCTGATTCTGACCAAGAAACTCAGATGAAGACATAATCACCCAAAATATATTTGACAGCCCAACTCCTTCTCCAGTTTCATGCTACCTGCACACAGACCTGGCATGCTCTTGGTCCTTCCTAGACTCATGCCTCCACCCCAAGCCTGATGTGGCTATAAGAAGGGTACCAGGTAAGGAGAGGGTCCTTCAGGGGAAGGATGCTGATGGGAAGGATAGCTTATAGCTGTCTGGAGATGATGCTGAGCAAGCTGCACTGGAATCAGCTTAATAGTCACAAATGGCACTGCATGGGATGGAGAGGCTTCTGCTTAGCTGGGTTCTTACAGATCCACGTGTACAGCCTGCTCAATGCCTGGGGGGAGTGAGGTGCTGAGGCCTGCTGGTAGCTCTTCCTGTCCCCAGTTTTCTCCCTGAATGGAAGAAAGGCTGGAGAAGGTGTGATGTTGAGGCAAGAACTTCCCAGAGAAACAAACTCCTCTTTAATAAACCCCTCATTGGACCTCTCTGAAGGCTTTTTTCTTTAAGATGAACAGCATCCTATAGGACATTTGCTTGTTTTCTTTTCCTTTTATGAAGATTTATTTTATTTTTATATATGTATGTATATTCATGTGTGTGTGTGTGCGTGCATGCGTGTGTGCGTGTGTGTGTCCCTTGAGGTCAGAGAGGATGCTGGAGCTGGAGTTACGACCAGTTGTGATCCACGCACTGTGAGTGCTGAAGTGAACGGAGGCCCTCTTACCCTTTGAGCCATTTCTCCAGCCCTTACTCAAAGCTTTCAAAGGCTTAACCAGCTACAAACAGGAGGGTTGGGAGGAGGGAGAGCTTGGTTCACAGTTTTATTTTCTTCTCTTCCTTAAAAACAACAGCAGCAGCAGCAACAAGAGCAACAACAACAAAACCTTAGCTATGCCTGTTATTTCCAGCTTCTTGGGATTCTAAGGCAGGGGGATTGCAAGTTGAAGGCTTGCCTGGGCTACAGAATGGGTACAAGGCCAATCTGTGAGAGGCAACAGACTGAGACCCTGTCTCAAAATAAAAAGATGGGGTTGGAGCTTAGTAGTGGTGGTGGGGTTGCAGAGCCTGCATGGGGGTCATAGGTTCAATCCCAGTAATACAAAAAGAAATAGAATTTCTCATCTTTGAGTTAAGCTACAATCCTGTGTCTACTTACTATCAATAAAGGGCTTTTTCCTTTTTTTGTTGTTGCTGTGTGTGGTGTGTGTGTGTTTAGCTGGCCATAAATGTACTCAATCTCATTTTAGTTTAAAAAAACCACTTTCTGATATGGTTATCTGCCTTCTCCATAAAGAACCGAATCCCCAAAACATTTTGCTACCTTTAAATGCTCATACCAACATAGTTATTAAGTACCTCTGAGTCACGTTATCTGTAGCCTTTTTGTTAACACAGCGCCTCATTCAGTTTTGGAGGCATGGTCTTACTATTTAGCTCAGGCTGGTTTTGAACTCAGAATCCTCCTGCCTCCGTCTGGGCACTGGGATTACAGGTGTGCACACTCACACCCCTCTGACGACTCTTCCCCATTCTCTGTGCTCCGCTGCACAATCCAAGTCAAACCTGTTTGTTCCAGGGACGCACAGCACTGACGAAGCACAATCCCAGCCACGAGGTCAGATGCAAACCGCATGGACACTGGTCCGGCAGATGGCATCGTCAGTGACTGTGTGCCATGAAGCCAATCTGAATTCACTTGGGGTAACTTGCAGACTTTGGGATTTGGGGTGTGACATTAGGAGCGATTTCGACCTGCCTTAAAAGCACTGTAAAAACACAGTAACCGCAATAAGGACATCTCGTTTCAAGAAGGACTCACATGTTGATGACGGGCTGTAATACTATCTTAAGTCTTTATAATGGCTTTGCTTTTCAAAGTATTTGAATGTCTTATCTTTCTGAAATAGGCAGGATAGGAATTGGGCACTTATGTTATGTAATGGATGTTGGCATGAATTCTAGGACATGGATCTGAAATTTTTTTCTTTTTTCTTTTCTTTTCTTTTTTTTTTTTGCCAAGGGCCACACAGTAAATAATTTAGAGTTTTGAGCACACAAGGAAAACTGTTTAAAATATAGACTAAATGGAGTTCAAGGTCAGGCATCAGAGGGAGGGTTATCTGGGGTTTCTGTACACATTCAAAGCCAAGAATGAGCCAGACATGGTGGTGAAAACAAATAATCTCAGCACCATGGAGGCTGAGGCAGGGGGATTGAGCCCTTGAAGTAAGTCTGGATTATATAAGGAGTTTAAAGCTAGCTGATTTTATAATGATTATATAATGACTTTAAAGCTAGCTGAGACCCTTGTGGTTCAGAGGCCTAGTGATTGTCAACTGTGCAAGGCCTGGATTTAGTCCACAGCATCCAAAACAATAATGTCATGAGCAATCACTCTCCACCTTCCCCAAGTTAAATAGAACCATGAGACTAATGTCTATTGTGTCTGGCTATCGCCTGTCTCCCACCTTACAGGGAGAACCAAATTTTCCCATGATACATCATGTCTGCCTATTCTGAGTCCTATTGTGTACCTGCCCTGGGTAACAGGGCTCCAGGCCTGGCAAGCTGATTGTAGCATCCCCTTTGACTTTGAAAAATGGCCGAGAGGGAGCACATGGCCAACCCAGGCCAATGCTTCCAAAGATTTACTCATTTAAAAAACCTTTTAAGTTTGTGTATGTGTGTCTCTGTGTGAATATACATGCACATAAAATGCAGTGCCCTTACAGTCCAGAAGAGGGTGTCAGATCTCCCAAACTAAACTTATAGGCAGTTAAGGCTAGAAACTGAACTTGGTTCCTTTGAAAGAGTAGAATAAGCTACCTTAACTAGGGAGACAGCTCTCTAAACTAATGCTCTAAGCCAGAGTTTTCTGGGGGAGGTGAGGAGTGAGAGAGAATTGCTGACTGATTGACAGTGTGGGTCTCACACTTTCTGTTGGGACAACACCATTATGGCCTTACCATGGGAAGCCCGATGATCTAACAGAGAGTCAGAGACCCAGGGCTGGGGAAATTCAGGGTATGGTCTGCACACCAGCACCAATAATATTTCCTAGGAGGTTTTAAAAGACTCCAGGTAGATCTTCCAAACCACACAAGGTGCACACTCAGAAGTTTGAGAAACACTTTTAGTTCAGACTGGGTTGGGTTTGTCTCTTACACAGGCTGAAGAGTCCTGATCAATCCATGTCTCATCATCTCTTATTAATTCAGGTAAAAAGGGCTCTTGCTGATAAGAGCTCATCAATGAGAGTGACGGAGGTTCAACACGTAACTTAAAATTCAATCCCATCATAGGTGGGGGGTGGGGTGGAGAGTGGTAAGCTCTGCAATTCCAGTGTGGTCCGCCCACTGTACGTTGTCTGCTGACTTCTTGACTATTTGAGAGCCTTGTCTATGATCCAAGGAAAATGGGATAAAGAAGTTGCCTCTTTCAAGCAGGGAGCAGGGAGGAGCTGGGAGCGCCCCCCCAGGGGCTGCATGGCACATGGTCCCCTTCAGCCTTAGTTTCCTTTCTATTGCTTTAAGAAAACATCCTTAACAAAAGCAACTTAGGGAATAAGGGACTTACACTTCCAGGTTACAGTCCTATTACCAAGGGGCTGCCTGCTTGCCCATGGGCAGTCTGTTTTCTTCACTCTTACACAGTCCATGAAATGGAGCTTCCCACATTCAGGCTGGGTCTTCCCACCTCAATTAACCATCAAGACAGTCCCCCACAGACATGCCCACAGGCCAACTGATCTAGGAAATTCTCCATTAAGACTCTCTTCCCAGATGACTCTAGGGTATGTCAAGCTGCCAGTAAAAACTAACCATCACAGCTGTCATTTACATAATGCCATATAATCAAGTTGAATCAGGTCTCTGAGATTTGGGATCACTTGTTGCCACATTCTAGCCCAGCTCATCCTGGCCAGGACATATGGCAGTCTAAAGTTTCTATGTAAGTAGGACCATAGAAAGGAGAGCTGAAGTGGTTTAAAGCAGAAGCAAGCAACCAGGACTTTGGAATGGGGATGTGGCTAGTACCAGTGACGAGCTAATGAAAGGTAACATTTCCACTTCCAGCATGGAGGAAGATAAGTGGCTTATACATCAACTAATGGAAGAAATGACCTGAGAAAGAGGAAGCATTCAGGAGTGCTGTTAATCAGTAGAACTCAAGGGCCGACATGGCACCATGGCTTACCATAGCGAGGGGGACGATGGCGACCAGATCCTTCTGGCTGATGAAGATCTCGGAGACAGCAATGTCTGTGGTCCCTTTCCTTGGGTACTCCACCTGCCATGTGATGGGCTGTGTCCCAGAGAGGCTGCTGAAGCTGGCGATTTCAAAATTCATCTGCATGACCTCGTTGAATAAATTGCTGCTTCTGGAGGGAATGGAAGGAAACATCTCTTATGTGATGTTGTTTGAAGGCTTCTTCTCTCCCTTTACCTCAATCCCACAATTGTGCTTAGAAGGGGAGGAGATGGGAACTGCCTCTCAGGCACAGATCCAGGTACTTGAAGTGTGATGTCATTTTCAAGTTGGAGAGTTGGGAGCTGTGATGGAGCAGCACCCACAAGCCACAGAGTAAATACTGAGCGCTGATCACTGTGTAGAGGGATGAGGTCTTTGGGTTGTTTTCGTATTTGTTTTTGAGATAAGAGCTCACTTCATAGCCATGGCTGTCCTGGAGCTCATTCTGTAGACCAGGCTAGCCTTGAACTTGTAGAAATCTGCCACTGCCTCCTGAGTGCTGGGATTAATGTGCAGCACCATGCCCAGATAACACTTGCTGCTTTTGTGCTCAGGTGGGAAGCCGTCATAAATATGTACTTTTGAGACTGATCCCCAAGAGTTGGGGGTGTAGCTCAATTTGCAGTGTGCTTGCCTGGCAAGTACAAAGCCACTGGTTCAACTCCCAGCCCTGTGTGCACCAGGCATGATGGCGCACACCTGTGATCCCAGCACCTGGGAAGTTGAGGAAGGTAGACTGGAGTTCAAGGTCATCCAGGGCACACTATGATTTCGAGGCTAACCTAGGATACATGAGACCTTGTCTTTAAAAACAATGATAGAATCCCCCGACCCCCAATATCAAATTCCAGTGGCGATGTGGACTTTTCCATACTTGTGAGCCTGATTCATCTAGCCGTGTATATTGTACCAGATATACAGAGACATACCAGACACTCAGAATCTGTCCCCATTAGATGTCCCTGTATATGCTTGGTGCTAGAAGATGGGGACAAAGAAAAGAGGTCAGTTCATCCTGTGCCTTGAGAGGACCAAGAGCACCTGCCTAGTGGGGCATATGGCAGTGTTAGAATGATGAAGAAATAGATTCAAACACTTAGGTGACCCCAGAGAGTGCCAGGAATCACTGCTTGATAAAATCAATGGTGTGGATTTACAGATGTAACTACTGAAAGAAAATTTCAAAATTGTCTCTTAAAAAAAGTACTCTCCTGAAAAGTAAATAAATCCCCCTCCCAGTACTCACAGAAATTTCAGAGCATTGAACACCCAATTTTCAAAACCTCTTGGGCTCCTCTGTAAGAAAACAGAGCCTAAGAATGAGCTAAAATACAAAGGGAGTTTGGTTTCCCAACCTGGGGTAAGGGGAGAGATTTGAGTACTCATGTCATAGCCACCATGGGCAAGTCAGTGCCTGTCGAAGCAAAGAGATTCACAAAATGGAGCAATACAATTCTGAATGGGGAAGCCTCTCCCTGGAGAACAGCACAGGCTGAATGCAGGATATATTTTACTCATTCTGCTTGAAGCCCTGTCACAGACCCAAACATATCTTTCTCACTCTGCCCAATGCATGGTTCCAATGAGCTCTCCATGGTGCTGAGAAGTACTGCTTGGCATGGCAGGCTCCACCTTGAGTTGACTGAAAATGTGGGGACTAACCCAGTGCCTCACCGTGAGCATGGTAGGAGGAGAGATGGGCAAAGGGAAGGCTGCAAGGCTAGAATCCTAGGAAAGACAGCCCTAGAGAAGTCTGTGTCTCTGCACGGAGAGATGGAGAGAAAGGAAGTGGGGAGGCTGGTGTCCACACACGCTGCTGTCTTGCGGGGAGGGAGAAGCTTGTGAAGTCTGCCCTGTTCCAAGCACACTTAGATTTGACTCCAAGATTCAGCTTTAAAGATAAGCAAAACTAGGACCAGAGAGATGGCTCAGTGGTGAGATTGCTCAGTGGTTAGGAGCATTTATTGCTCTTGCAGAGAACCTGGGTTCAGTTCCAAGCACCCACATGGCAGCTGTCAATCATCTGCTCCAGGGCATATGACATCCTCTTTTGGCCTATGTGGGCACCAGGTACACACACATGGTGCACATATACACGTGCAAACAAAATACTCATATATATATATATATATATATATATATATATATATATATATAATAAAAATAAGTCTTTGAAAAGGTAAACAAAAAGGCCAGAGGGAGGACTCTATCAATAAAGTGCTTGCCATACAAGTATGGAGACTGGGTTCCCAGCACCCATGTAGAACAGCTGGGTACAAGGTATACACCTGTCAGCCCAGTACTTGGGAAACAGAAGAGAGGAGAGTCTCTGTGGGTAACTGGTCAGACAGCCTAGCTAAGCTGACAAGCCTCAGGTCTCAGTACGGGACTCTGATACGGAAAACAAGGTAGTTGGGGCTGGAAAGAGGCTCAAAGGTTACAAGTATGTAACGTCTCTTGTAGAAGAGTCAAGCTCTATTTCCAATATGAATGGTATGTGGTTTACAAATCCCTGTTCTGGGCTTCATGGACACTTGCATACATGTGCACACACTTATAAATACACACACGCACGCATATGTGCATAATTAAAATAAAATAAATCTATAAGGACTGAAGAGAAGGCTCAGATATTTGGAGCATGTGATAATTTTGCAGAGGATCTGAGTTCAATTCTCAAGACTCACACATCAGGCAACTTATAACTGACTGTAACTCCAGTTTCAGGGACTCTGATGCCACTGACCTCCTTGGGCACCCATACTAACATATCCATGTCCCCTCCTCCCCACAGAGAATTAAAAAAAGAATAAATGTTTAAACAAAAACAACAATTAATGATACTCTGCTGTGCTCGCAGACAGGAACCTAGCATAACTATCCTCTGAGAGGACCCACCCAGCAGCGGATCAAAACAGATGCTGAGACACACAGCCAGACATTAGGTAGAGTTCGGAGAAGCTTGTAGAAGAGGAGGAGGACAAATAGAGGGATCTGGAGGGGACAAGAACTCAAGAAGACCAATGAAGCCAAATAACACAGGCCTCCGGAGGCTTACAGAGACTGAAGCACCAACCAAAAAAAGCACATATGGACTGGACACATGCGGCTGATAGGTGGCTTGGTCTTTTTGTAGATCCCTTAGCAAGTGGAGTGGGGAATGTCTCTGACATGAACTCTGTTGCCTGTTTGTGGATCATTTTACCCTAGCTGGACTGCCTTGTTTGATCTCAGTGGAAGAGGATGCTCTTAGTCCTGAGGTGACTTGAAGAGTTGGGGTAGACTGATGGGGGGTTCCCCTTTTCTGAGGAGAAGGGGAGGGAGGAAAGGGGAAGAGGGTGGGACAGTGGGACTAGGTGGAGAGTAGGGAGGGGCTGTGATTGGGATGTAAAATAAATTTTTTTTTTTTGGTTTTTCGAGACAGGGTTTCTCTGTGTAGCCCTGGCTGTCCTGGACTCACTTTGTAGACCAGGCTGGCCTCGAACTCACAGAGATCCGCCTGCCTCTGCCTCCCGAGTGCTGGGATTAAAGGCGTGCGCCACTACGCCCGGCTAAATAAATTTTTTTAAAAAGCAACAACAAAATAAAATGGGCAGCATCCTGATGAATGACGTTGTCCTCTGGCCTCACATGCACACACATCTGCACACACCTATATTGTCCTACACACACACACACACACACACACACACACACACACTGAATCAAGCAAACAAACAGCCTTTAACTTCTATCTCCTGCTGTAAAGACCTACTATAGGGGCAGGTAACTACGTGGGGAGGCAAAGGAAAGAGAGTCCTCCCTGTACGTTATGTAGATGACAATGCCATTGCTTAAGGGATCCTAAACGTAGAAAAGAACCTGAGCTTTCCTGCCCTATGATGCAGGCTGCAACCCACCCCACCAATGGTTTAACGACCTGGGAAGTTGGGAGGAAAGCAATGGATGCCCGAGGGTATTCTACACAAAGACAATGAAAATGTTAAGAACAGACACTCAGAACTGAGAACAATGGTGGTAATAAACAGCGTCAAGATTAAACAGCACAGCTGTGCACAGAAAGCTTTCTGTGTGTGCACCAGCCTCCCCACTTCCTTTCTCTCCATCTCTCCATGTTGGTGCAGAGACTGGAGGTTACAACCACAGGTTCTGGGGCGAATGCATGGGTGACTGTGAACTGTGGCTGGCTTCTCTATGGAGAAGGGGGATCTCATGCAAGGTGCTCAACACTCAGTCTGGGGGACCAGAGTGAGCAAGCTGAGAGGCTGTACACAATTCTGGAACCTGTGCTTGCCCATCAGAGTTCTTTGTTTTACCAGTGGGGTGGGGCTTGGACACAGATTCATGAGCATCTCTGATGACTGGAATGTTTGGTGACATGTAAGGACATCTCTGAATCAGTCCAGGAATCTGGTCCATGGATGGTGCCACTCACATTCAGGGTGGGTCTTCCCTCCTAAGTACAGCATCTCTGGAAATGCTCTCAGAGACACATCCGGATGCGTCTCCCAGGTGATTCTGAGCCCACTCAAGTTAACACTGAGTTTGGCCACCACAGGGCCTTCTAGGAGGTATCAAGCACAATGACAGTGAATGACTAGAGTCACACACTGTCCCATACAGTGGAGAGGGAGACTGGAAATCTACCTTCTATGTTTGTTGCCTGAGGTTAAGCTCAGCACGAGCATTTATTGAGTCAACCTTCTGAGCCTGGGACTGGGATCCACAATCCTTTCATCTCCCCACTCCTGACAAGAGAATGCCCTACCCTCTTCTGCTTTCTCAATCTCTTTCTCCTGTTCCTCAGGGCACTCCACCCCGGCCACCTCTTCCACTCAGGCACATCAGGTGTGCCTCCGCTCGGGCCTTTTGTAATTATTTCCCGCCATGGTGATTATTCCCACAGTATCACTTATCAGCACACCGTATCCTGCTGTCCACAGCTCACCCACTCATGTCATTGGGGGCCCCCATTGCTTGAGATTCACCCTTCTTTTACATGGCCACACAACCCAGTATGCATTTATGGGCACTTGGTGGTTCAGGATCCATGTCCCCCTTCACCAATTCACGCTCCCTAGTAGCAGGGTTATGGTATTCTTCCATTACCTTCAGATGACACATTGCCATGGTGTCCTACCAGAAGCACGCAGTAAATGTTTGTTGAATGAATAATAGATGAGTGACTGCTCCAGGAGCCTGGATTCCTGATATTCACACTTTTCCTTCCAGTAGTCAGGTTAATATTAATTTCTATGCCGGAGGGGGGACAGTCTCCGTTTTTGTCAGGAAGGAGGATGGAGGCATGCTTTCAAGCTATCAGCTTTTCCAGAAGGGCTGAACCCATTCCAAGAAAAAAAAAATAGCAAAAAGCAGAGTCTGTTGGAGACATTCCAGAGAAGACATGCTCCGAGTCCACTCCTGAAACTTTGCATTTTCCAAATATCACAGAGGACAGATGCTGGATCCACTCCAAAGCTTGCTATTGAATTTTGCGCCTGCTAAGCTCTGTTAAGTACATAATAAGGAGTCTGAATTAACTATGCAAAAGTGTAATTTACAGTTAATGTTTGTAATTGATGAGTTGCGGGTCTCTGTGGCAGTGCTAACTGCTGAGACGAAAGGGCCCTGAGGGCGCTGCAGGAAAGTTTTTCAGTTCTAGAACAGAAGGCTTCCTCTACCCAAGCTCTCACTAGTCATCCATCCATCAAGCGTTTAGGAATGGCAGATTCATGCCAGGCACCCTTTGGAAACACTCAGAAGCATCACTGTAGCTGACAGTGGGTTGGAGAGTGCCTCAGAGACCTCCCAGGCACTTGCTGTCCACTGCCCAGTTATTCCACGAAAGACACAGGGAAGAGAGTGACCCAACCAATGCACATTGACAAGCCCTGGGGTTCCTTTCTTGTCCTAGGGTTCTTTGGCATCCAGTGTAGTGACAATTTCCAAACAGCCGGGACTCAGTTAGGGCTGAGAAGGGTGGCTGTTTAAAAAAGGTAAGACTCCACCCCTACCTCCCAGGCTCACACATCCAAACACTTGGTCCTGAGAAGGGATTTAGGGGAGGTTGGTCCTCACCAGAGGCAGTGGGTTTCTGGGGGTAGTGAGCCTTGAGGTTAGTAACTTGACCCTGCTTCTTCTCTGGTCACTGTTTGTTGGCTGACAGCCACGATGGAACCAGCTGCCACAAGCTCCCATTGCAAAACAGTCCCTGCCCTGCTTTGCCTGTATCCCTTCAGACCGTGAGCCAGGATGAGGTTGGAATAACTGACAAGAGAAGGCTGTATTATGGGTTGCTGCAACTGTTGTATGTGGCATGCTGATAGGTTTGGGGTACACACTCTGCTCACTCTGTACCAACAATCTCTGCCCTACAATTTGAGGTGCCTAACCTGAGCTTAGATGACTGGATAGCTAGCTTGACTTCTGTCTTAGCGGTCTCCTTCCTGCTACTCTGCAGAGCCTGGAGGGACGGACAGGCGAGTCTCTGAGTCCTCCACATTCTGCCTGGCCAGTGGGGCCAACCTGAAGGTTGGTGCACTTCCTGCTACTTGTCAAAAAGCTCACCAGGAAGAGAGATGAAGGGTGGAGAAGTCTCATCTGGTGGAGTGCTTACTTTGCACACAAGGACCCGAGTTCACTTCTCAGGACATACAGATAAAAGCCAGGTGTGGTGACTTATGCTTGTGACCCCAGTGCTGGGGAATCAGAAACTGGCTGATCTCTGGGGCTCACTGGCCAGGTACCTTAGCTGACTCAGAGAGCTCTGGGACTCGGTGAGTGTGGGCAGCACCCAAGGTTGTCTCTCTAGTCTCCATACACATGTAACACACGTGTACCCACATGGAAATGAATGCACACACACACACACACACACACACACACACACACACACACAGATAAAAGAAGAGAAGGAATTGCTGACAATGATCCTTGAATTAAGGGACACTGGCTGACACACACACACACACACACACACACACACACACAGATAAAAGAAGAGAAGGAATGGCTGACAATGATCCTTGAATTAAAGGACACTGGCTGACTAGCCTGACTTGAGGTTCTTGCTGTGGGGATCATCCCCTTGTACCTATGATTCCTCCTGGTCATTTCACGCTACCAGATTTGATTTCTGATGCTTTGTTACATCTGTTCGTCCACTACTCTCACCGTGTAGCTCTGGATGTTCTGAAACTCATGTAGACCAGGCTGGCCTTGAACTCACAGAAATCTTCCTGCCTCTGCCTCCCAAATGCTGGAGTTAAAGACATGCACCCCACACTGGGTTACTTGTTCTTTACCCTTGAGCCTCCCTGGGCCTCTCACCACCACCCCCCCTTTTGAGACAGGGTTTCTCTGTGTATCCTTGGCTGTTCTGGACTCACTTTGTAGACCAGGCTGGCCTTGAACTCACAGAGATCCACCTGCCTCTGCCTCCCGAGTGCTGGGATTAAAGGCGTTGCCACCATGCCTGGCAATTAGATAGCTGTGAACTGCCATGTGGTTGCTGGGATTTGAACTCAGGTCTTTTGGAAGAGCAGCCAGTGCTCTTGACTGCTGAGCCATCTCTCCAGCCTGTTTCCCCTTTTGGAAGTGTTAGCTATGGAAAATAGCCAGGTAGCCTCAGGCCTGTGTGTTAACATTCTGTACAGCCACCATGTCTACCCCTAACCTGACACCAATACTCTGGTAAGCTGGCATCTGGTCAAGTGACTTTGGAAAGAAGTCTCTGCTCCCCAGGTCTGCTGGGAGCCACAGCATATTCCCTGGAGTGTAAACATGCCAGGGTTCCCAACCTTCAAAGGAATTAGATGCTTTAAACAGCCGCTTCTAGCCGCCTGTGTGAGAATCAGGTATCAAACAAACAAATAAACAAAAAGCAGCGGATGGGAAAATAGACACAGGATCCAAGGATCTTCCCCACTCTGCTTCGTTGACTACTGGGCTCACTCCAAAAGGAGTGTCCCTTGGCCAGCAGTCCTCCCAACCTCAGAGACTGCACCCGGAGTCTAGTGTTTCCAGAACTGCTGCGATGGAGGGAGGTATGAGGCACAGGAGCCATAGTTGTTTACCTGAGGCTGTCCAAAGGGACTTTCAATTTAGAAAAGGCCTTTCTTAGGTGTCTTGGAAGCAGCCGGAATGGCGAGAAAGAGACTGAAATGAACCACATCCTTTGAGAAATCAGTTTAAAGGCTGTAATTTTGGCTTAGAGTAAACTGTTTCGGGGACTCCTCGTCTGCAGGCTGTGGGGAATTGGATAATACTGTGTTCACACTGGAGATGGAAAACATCGTCTTACTGAAAAATGGTTTTTCGTCCCAGGGCCCTTCTCATACTGAATTGTTACAAAGCAGCTGTGACAACTGGGCCTTTGTGTTCTCCCTGTTTGGGAGGGACGGCAGTGGTGGGACCTCTAGGTGCTGGACTGGGAGGTCTGTGGCTCCCTTCATCTGCAATAGGGAGTATGTATTCTCTGAAGAAATGTTAAGTGTACATCTGCAGTGTGTGAGGGGACAGAATAGCAGCAAATGGGATGGTTGTTTCTCAGCTCCAGGGAGAAGGGACAGTCCACCACCAAACAGTTCAGCTAGCTACAGTGATGGCTTACTGAGTACATGTCCTGTGCACTGGCCCTTCTGCTTGGCCTTCCCAGATGCAGAGGCTGCTGGGAGTTTGTGACAATGCAGGAAGGGAGAATCCAGGCAGAGGAGGATCCACAGGCCCCACAGAGGCACCCAAGCCTGTGACAACCGGCTTTGACTCACACCTGGCTCAGTGCTTCTTCTGTCTTTTCTTGTTTGTTTTCTTTCTTTTCTTTCCTTTTCTTTTTTGTTTTTTTGAGACAGGGTTTCTCTGTGTAACAGAGCCCTGGCTGTCTTGGACTCACTTTGTAGACCAGGCTGGCCTGGAACTCATAGAGAACTGCCTGCCTCTGCCTCCTGAGTGCTGGGACTAAAGGCATGCACCACCACCACCTTGCAACTGTCTTGTTTTCTTAACTGGTCTTAGAATAATATCTTAGGATTAGACCAAGGACCCCCATAATGCTTCAGTATCAGTATGGGGAACCTGGGCTCGAAGTCTACCAGACGGGCAGGATCAGGGGAGACAGAGAAAAACAGAGGCAGAGATGGAGAGGAGAGAGGCAGAGATGGACACACACACACACACACACACACACACACACACACACACACACGTAGGGGAGGTGAGACTCCAAATGTTCTGAGGTGATGCAGGGAGGTAAAGATTTTGTGTTAACAGTTGTATACTATCCATTCACAATATTGCTCAGGGGGTTAGAAACTAGATTAAGTAAGAGAGGGGATATGAAGCAGTATTATGGTGCACACATACTATGCTAGGCATTGAACCCATATGAGTACCCACAGCCCTTGAAACAGTCACATGAACGAGCATCAGCCTCATGGAGAGGCAAGTAACTGTCCTAAAGCAGGACTCAAAACCAGATCTCAATGCCCACTTCTGATACGACGCCAGATGTAGCCAGGGGAAAACATGGATGCTGTTATATCTGGTATTTTTTCTTTTGGCTTTTGAGACAGTTACTCCAGTTACTCATATAGTTCAGACCGGCCTCAAACTTCATATGTAGGCAAGGTTGACCTTGAACTCTTGATCCTCCTGCTTCTACCTCCCTGGGGCTGAAAACGCAGATGCGTTAGTGACTGAAATGCTGGGAAAGTGTTTCTATGTCAAAATGTGTGTGTGCACACGCACGTGCGGTGGTGGGGTGGTGGGGGCTAGTTGTTAGAGACAAGAGAGGAAGAAATAAGGGAGGAGAGAGAGTGAAACAGAGAATGATGAAGAAAGAATATAGAAGGAGGGGGATGTGGAAATCCATGTAGCTGTGGTTGTCACCCCACTGCACCCCACTGCAGACACAGGCTTTCTACCATAAAATTCCATGTTTAGAGCTTGAGGTAAGCTTGCCCTCAGCCTCAGAAGGGTACAGGCCTCTGATACTTGACAAAGACAAATGGAATGGCCAAAGCCCCCATGTTAAATGGTCCATAAGGAACAGACCAGTGCTCTGAGGGCCCTCACTGCAGGGAGGCCAGAGCTTGCCAGCCATGTCTACAAGGCAGCTGTCCCCTTTGTTTGTCTTGACACCTGATAGGTGGTGATTCCTTAGCCTCCATTCACATTTCTAGAGTGAGAGAGAATCCCATAGTTCCTGAGGAAGCAGATTCCATTGTGAGTGGCCTGGGCTTAAGGAAGCTCCTCTTCCCAAGGCCTGGAGTAATAGTGACTCCCAGCTATTGGCATCTGGTCTTGTTTTCCTAACTGGGGACTTAGGAAAGACCTCATTTGAATTAAAGAAAGGAGCCCACATCTCTCCCTGACATATAGGCCTCAGAACTCAGAATCTGCAGCTAGCATGCTGCAAGAGAGAGGTAAGTTCTGGGGAAGTGAGAATTCATTTCCTTTGCAGAACATAGGGCAATTCCTTCACTTATTCACCCAGCCAGCCACTTATCCATTTATCTAATCCACCACTGAGCAAGTATTTCTTTTTAAAAGTTTCTAAGGTTTATTTATATTTTGTTTTACGTGTATGAGTGGGTTGCCTGCATGTATGTATATGCACCACGTATGTGCTTGGTGCCCACGGAGGCCAGAGAGGTCATTGGATCCTGTGGTACCAGAATCACAGGTAGTTGTGAGCTGCCATGTGGGTGCTGGGAACTGAACCTGGGTCCTCTGGAGGAGCAGCCAGTGCTCTCAAGCACTGAGCCATCTCTCTAGCTCTACCCCCAGTACATGTTTCTAAGCATTTGTACACACCAGGGGTTGTTAGTGTGCATTGTGAACCAGCAAGACCCAAACCAGAGAAGCTACTTCACTCTCTCTATTCAGCTCCCCAACAGGAGAAACTAAAACAGAAGTGGGCCCCAGGTATGTGAACGGTGAAGGAAGCATGCACAGGAAGCCCACTGCTACATTATGAGATGGTACTGAGCAGCCACAGCACTGGGGATTTCAGATTTGCAGCATACACAGCCCCATCCAAGGAGCAACCACTGGCTTCACAGACTTCCGGCTTTTGCAGAGGGTCCAAGAATCTGGATTTTTGTTTTTGTTTTCTAGACAGGGTTTCTCTATGTAACCCTGGCTGTCCTGGACTCACTTTGTAGACCAGGATAACCGTGAACTCACAGAGATCTGACTGTCTCTGCCTCCTGAGTGCTGGGATTAAAGGCATGCTCCACCATGCCTGGCTAAGAACCTGGATTCTTAAGTGTTTTCGTTGGACAGTAAAGACCTCACGCAGAATGAAACAAGTAGAGGCTGGTGGGAGTGAAAACTGGTACAGCCACTTTGTAAAGCGGCCAGTTTGTTTTCAGCCATGCCTGCCACGGGTCCTCTTTATGGCCACCTAAGGATGGATGAGTAATGGGCTCACGGGGTACTACCATTTATTGCCGACCTATTGGCAACTAACAGATTCCAAGAGTGGGGGAAACATAACAGCCATTTGTTCTGCTGTTTGCTTTGGTTTTTCATATTAATAGTTTCTCTCTTTCCCTCACCTTGGCTTACATTTGTTTAGTATTCATTTAATAGAGAGTTTTGCATTAGTACATTAAGTTGAACACGAGAGACTCAGAGCCTGTATGGAATGGGCCGGGGAATGTTCTCACGAGATCTTATCCAGGGACACTGAACCACGCAGGCTATTTGTCACCAGGCCTCAACAGCAGGCTCTGGAGAGAACACAGATGAGGTTCTTTCTCACTCTGGGACTTGATGGCTAGTGCTGTTGTTATAGACAACCGCAGTACAGCCATCCCTTGAGGTCTGGATTCGTAGGCTGAAGTCTCATCCCCTGAGGGGATGGAGAGAGCTGGGTGCTGGGAGGGTTTGGTCTTGAGGATGGGACCCCCATAAGTGAATTTAGGGGCACAGGGAATTTTCTCTGGGTGGTTAGAATGGAAGACTTGTCTGGGAGGAAGAAACTATCACCAGACATCCTGAGTCTGCTGAGACCCCGATCTTGTCCACCAGGTTGCAGGCGAGGAGCATCTCCCTCCTGTCATTCAGGAGCCACCCAGGCAATTGTTTGTTGTAGCAGCCAGAGTAGGCTGAGGGAGACCTTGAGATATCACATGCATGTGCCACTCCCACACATTCACCTGCAGAGGGTCCTCTGTGTGGTGATGCTTTGTGTCTTATTTGGTCTCTGATGAACCTTGTCCCCGACACCCATAGCAGGTCCAGTCACCACAAGGACACAGTGTCTGAATGCAACCACAGATGGCAATGCTCCCACCCTGAGAAATCCTCCCGTCTGTTACAGTTTTGACATCAGGTAAACCCACAAAGGCTAATGGGCTGAAGGCTTGGTTCTCAGTGTGGTGGTGGTCAGAGGTGGGCAGTGAGCACGAGATCTCTAGCCTAATCCCTGTGTGAACCCAAAGGATAACTTCAAGGTGTATATGGGTGGCCTTGGAAATTTGTGGAGGGAGGGAGGGCCAAGATGGAGGAAGTCACCAGTGGGGGTGTGTCCCTGGAGGATGAATCTTGTCTGCAGCTAATTGCTGTATCCGTTTGCTTCCTGGCAACCAGAAATCGAGCCACATTCTGTACCCCATACCCTGCAAATGTGAGGTCCTTCTTCATCTCAAACCCAGAGTAATAGAGCCAGATGGCCATGGACCAAAACCTCTGAACTCATGAGCCAAAATAACCATTCTCTTCTCTAACTCCATACCTTAGGTATTTCATCCCAGTGATGGAAACACTGAAGGACACAATTCCCTTCCCTCTATGTGTATGTAGAGCCCAGGGTGTGAAGTCCAGGGTGTGAAATGAAGACTGGTGCCCTCAACTTGGGTCCCCAGGCTCTTGGCTCCACTCCCTCCCCTCTGCCTAGAGCTTTTTGTACCTCAGCTGCACAGCAGCTCCCTGGAAGAGGTACAGAGAGCAGTAACATCCAAGCCAGGAAGGGGGCGCCCTTCAGTGTAGCAGGTATGAGCCCCAGGGATGCAGGAGAGCCTTGAGGACAGGAACTGGCTTTAGTTGCAGGTAATTTGAACCAAGAAGAGTAGGGGGAAAAACAAAACAAAACAAAAGAAACAAACAAAAAAGCCAAAGATACAGAGTGTGGGCTTCAGGCTATTTCCTTTCCACTTAGTGACAAGACTTCATGTGGCTTTTAGAAGAGACATCCCTCTGCCATCAGCTTGGCAGCCCAGCCAATATTTGCCTCAGTTTCTTTTGACAAAAAAGCATGATGGGTTTCCTTAAAAGAAAAAGAGAGAGGGGAAAATAGAGTAGACACAGAAGATAAGCCTCACACATCACCCAGGAGTATTTAGATACGCGTGACGGTTTGGTGGCTTGATTTGCTTATGTAATAGTGGAAAAGTACAAGCCCAAATCCCATCTCTCCCTGTAGCTAATACTCATTTTTAACCATAACAGAATAAAATTCTTGTCTTTGCAAAGTAGGTCACAGAAGTGCTAAATATATTCTGCTAAATATATCTTTATAATATGTATTGTGTACTTATAAAAACTATATTTATATAAATATATACCATAAATCACATGTAAGCATACAGCATATATTTACTATACACAGCACTAGCAGATATATTTGGCTATGATAATTATTTAGCATTGTTTGACATTTCAGTTTTAAATGTTGCAAACTCACATGGTAACAAAAAGCCTGCAAACACTACAGATGGTGAGAATTAAACTTCCCTCTCACTCCCAACATTTACTTTCTCCTGTAGCTTTCCAGAGGTCAGCTCTATATTTGCAAATATATTCTTCTTATTTTCTGTGCATTTTTGTATGTGGTGTGCATACATGTGTGTATTTATGTTTGTACACGTGCAGGTGAATGTGTGGGGGTGGCACATGCATGTGATATCTCAGAGTCTCCCTCAGTTGCCCTCTCCTGTATTTACTGAGGTAGGGCTCAATTTAGCTAGTCTACCTCAGCAACTTACTGCCAGAGATCCCCTATCTCCATATCCCTGCTTTTAATATGGGTACTGGGAATCCAAACTCTGGTCCACATGTTTTATCCATTAAGTCATTGTCCTGGTTCAGAAATATATTCTTTTATGACTTTATTTTAACATTTGTCATGTATTTGTGTGTGTGTGCACGTGCATGTGTGCGTGCGTGCGTGCGTGCGTGCGTGCGTGCGTGTGTGTGTGTGTGTGTGTGTGTGTGTGTGTGTATACCACAGCACATGTGTGGAGATCAAAGGACAACTTCTGGGACTCAGTTCTCTCTTTCCACCCTGTGGGTTCTGGGGATCAAACTCAAGTCCATAGGGTTGGTGGCAAACACCTTTGCCTGCTGGACCATCTCACCACCCCCCCCCTCTTTTGTAACATGTAAGGAAAAGCATGTAGTATAATTTTCTGTGGGATCCATATGCAAGTGTGCAGTGTGGACACTGGGTCCACAATGTACATACCCACAATCCCACAGCACTATTCAGCCTTGACCATGTCCACCTCCCCAGCTCCTGTCACCTTAAATAACTGTTGTCTCTCCCTCAGCCTCTGGTACTCACCCTCCACTTTCTATCTTTCTTTGTGTAGTGTGCTAGGACCTATCAAAGTGAAAGCCCAGGCACTGGTCCTTGTGTGTGAGAAGCTTCCTGAGGCTCACTCATGCTGTAGCATCCTTCTACCCTTTACTCTTAGAGAGTTACAAGCCACACACACCCCTTCATGTCCCTTTTTTCCTTTCCCTACCTCACAACACTTCTTAGAGGAATTTCCGGATCAATGGATACAGACATCTCATTTCAAATGACTGTATATTATTCCACTTAATAGAATTGTCAGAATGCATCCGCCCTGTTGCAGGTAGAGCCTCGATAAGCTTGCCCGGAAGCAAGTGTAGAGACATTGCAGGGTGTTCTCCCACGAAGAGGTCCACTGTGTTGTAGGGTTTGGGCATTTAAAATTTCCCATCATGAAAATGACATCCACAGAGTGGGCACCAACTTATGGTGCCAAGGGAGCACAATAAGCCATCTTTCATACTTATCTTCACTTGGCATCAAGAAGCTCAAAGTTTTAACTGGGTCTGTCTTGGGCCTCTTGTTTTGGTTACAAAATGATTAAAAGCAATGGATCTCCAGAAACTGGGGTCGCCCAGGAATCGATTTCTGGGAGAAGAAAATGCTGAGGCCCTTGGGGGCAGCCAGAAGAGGAATGTGTCTCTTCTGGCAAAAGACTGAAATCTTGACAGCTATCCTTCTAGAAAAACTTGGAGATGGGACCTTGATGGACAGGGGCCACACCTTGAGGACTGATGGGTTATATTTACTACTTTTTTGTTTTGTTTTTGAGACACGGTTTCTCTGTATATCAGCCCTGGCTGTCCCGGAAAATTATACTCACACATATGTGCAAACATATAGCCTTAAACTCACAGAGATCTACCCACATCTGCCTCTTAAATGCTGGGATTAAAGGTGTGAGCCACCACACCGGGCCATATTTATTACTTTTTATTTAAGCCTTAATCTTATTTCCAATGTTTTGGTGATGGTCCTGGTGGCTGGATCTCATCTTAGTGTGGCCACATGGAAGAAATCTCCTTTCTGTGCTTTTAAAAAAAATTAGTCTTTTGATTGGCTTATCAAGGATAGGTGGGTGAACCTGGCTTGTTGTAGCATAGGCTGTGACTCTAGGTCCCTTAACAAAGTGATCTAAGCATATGGGAATCTGGTCATTTCCTAGCAACAAGTGTCAAGTCACTGAGCTAGGTCTTGCCTTCATTGTGTCCCCCAGTGGACCATGTCTCCTGGGCTCAGGTCTTGCCTCTCTGCTCCCCTGGATGGAAGCTGGTGAAATGGACACAGGAGGCAATACTGTTGCATCTCTGGGGAGGCAGCCTCACATCGTCTGAGGTTGCCATGGTGGGATAAGTGGTGGGAAGAGACAGGCTAAGCATCATCAAGGTCCCCCTAACCCTTCCTGTCTTCCACCAACTACAGCTAGCCTGCCAGTCACATAAATGAGGCCACCTTGTATATCCTAGACCCACTGTGGTCCCCCTGCTGATGCCACATAGAACAACAGGCACAGTTCCAGATGTGTTAGAAGCTGTGGAGAAGTGGGAAAAGCTATATACTGGAACTGCCTGTCACACAGCAATTGTCATCTTCACAAAAGACTCCCAAGCAGTCAAGCTTGTAAACAAGAAAAACTAGCTTAGTCCCTAGTGTCAGGGTAAAAGGGAGAAAGACTGTGCTGGCTAGTTTTATGTCAACTCGATACAAGCTAGAGTCATCCGAAAGGGGGGAACCTCAATGGAGAAAACCGCTCTACAGGAGCTGGTTGGAGGGTATTTTTTAGGTTAGTTATTGATTCAGAGGGGCCAACTCACTGTGGGTGGTGCCATCCTTGGGTTGGTGGTCCTGGGTTGTATAAGAAAGCAGGCTGAGCAAGCCACGAGGAGCAAGCCAGCAAGCAGCATCCATCCATGGCCTCTGCATCAGCTCCTGCCTCCAGGTTCCTGCCCTGTTTGAGTTCCTGACCTGACTTCCTTCAATAATGGACTACAATGTGGTAGTATAAGATAAATAAAACCTTTCCTCCCCAACTTGCGTTTGGTCATGGTGTTTCATCAGAGCCATAGAAATTCTAACTAAGACAGACTCCAAAGAAAGGCTCATGCAAAAATATACAAAGAGCAAACAAGACAAACACAGGAAGCATTTGGGTCAAGGAGGGTGGGGGTGGCTCGCTCTGCTCAGTTGTTCCCTGTTCTTCACATTCATCTATACACATATGTGCAAATATCTGCACACATATGTGCAAATATCTGCACACACGCAGAAACATTTTCCACATTCTCATACATGTTTTTCTCCCCAAGAAGTACTTACTAAGGTCTGAGAACACATGGTTCTCCCCCTCGCTCCTTGCCTATCCTGGTTCATTATAGAGTTTTCTGGGGATCTACATGAAGGATTTGCCTTTTCATGCTTGAGTCTGTACTTAGGCTCCCTCACTTTCCTAGCCTTTGCTCAGTGGCATAAAACAGTCAGCTGTACATCACAGCAGATTCATCTCTCTGGGAGCCCGAGTCAAACATTTGCTTCCTCCATTCACTCCTTTATAGTCTGGCACCATGCGGATGCCCTGAACTGTCACCCTCACGCCAACACAGCAAAGAGCAGATGAGCAGTCGTCAAATACAACATAAGCTGCCTGGCTCTGAGATACGCTCCAGCTGGGTCTCAAATGCACTTACTATCCTGGCCTGTCGTTATAATGGCCAGCTCTGCATTTTAAAGACTAGGAAACGGGTTCTGATTCACGGAGCCTGGGGCTTTTGTAACCGCTGGGATGAGAATAGAGAATCGATTGTCTTCAAAGGAAAGTCAAAGTGAGCTGTGAAGTATTGCTGAGCCCACTGATGCCACGTGGCCTCCATAAGTGATGGGAAATGTGATGGAAGCAGAGGCCTGTCAGGGCCTTGCTGCTGATCTACACCACATATGTAAGGGCTCATTGCATTTAGAAACACACTGGGATTTGCAAATTAAATGCTGCTTTGGCTAATGTGTACTTGGAGGAGGAAGAGGAGGGTGAGGAGGAGGAAGAGGAGGGTGAGGATGGAGAGAAGGAAGAGATGGAGGAAGAGGGTGAGAATCCAACTGACTCCTTACAGAAGCTGGTGCTGCATATGAACCAGCATGCAGCCTCGGAAATCACATGTGATCATTTTGTATGTGCCCTGATCCAAGTCTAGACTTTACCCCCAAGGTCTCTCACTGGCCTGGAACTTACCAAGCAGACTAGACCGGTTGGTCAGCAAGTCCCAGTAATTTTCGTGTCTCTGCCTCCTCAGCGCTGGGGTCACAATCATGCACCACCATGCCGGATTTACGAGGTTCTAAAGTTTGAACTCAGGTCTCATGCTCGCAAAGCAAGTACCTTGCTGAATATACCCATCTACACAGCATCCCGTGACTCTCAAATTTTAAAGTAGTATGTTGCCATGCCCACTGACAAGCCCTTAGTGACAGACCTTTGATGGAAGTAGAATTGACTTACCTTTAAAGACCAGACAGTTACATGCATCACCATGATGGGCTGGGAGGCAGGGAGACTAAAAAGCAGTGCCAACTCAGGACCCCTGGCTGTATGGCCAAGCAGCTTGTGGTGCAGTCAGAGGTTGAGCTCCTCAGGGTGTCCCCTGCTGGTGGGACCACATAGCACGTTTTGCCAAAGCAGAACACAAGGGGCATCTTTGTCTCGGGTGATGTTTATTTGCTTGATACATTACACTTAACATATTTCAGGACATTGGTTTAATTGTTGCTAGGCAAGCATTTTCAATAGCCATCTATTGATCCCCCTACATATAAAACTCCCCCAGCCACTTCTAATCGCTCCCATATCTTTATGCTTTCTTCTTACTGTTGTAACTGTGTTTATTTCTTTAAAAGCAAAACTCGAATTTCCCATCCCCAGGTAAGCTCTTTTAGACAATGCTTTTTTAAAAAGATTTATTTATTTATTTTGGTCTTTTCAAGATAGGTTTCTCTGTGTAGCCCTGGCTGTCCTGGAACTCATTCTGTAGATCAGGCTGGCCTCGAACTCACAGAGATCCATCTGCCTCTGCCTCCCGAGTGCTAGGATTAAGGGCGTGTGCCACCACTGCCCAGCCTTAGAAGGTTTATTTTTAAGTGTATATGCATGTGTCTGTGTGTGGGGTATGTGCACTTGAGAACAGTTACCTTTAGAAGTCAGAAGAGGGTATTAGCCCACCCCCCACCCCCGCAGCAGGAACCACAGGCAGCTGTAAGCTACCTGATGTGAATGTTGGGAAACAAGTTATAGTCCTCTACAAGAGCTGTAAGCACTCTTAGGCACTGAGATGTCTCTCTAGACCCTTAGGTAACACTTAACGGGGGGAGGGGGAGGGGTAAGTATTTAACGGATTGTTTGCAGCTGATACTTTATAATGAAGAAGGAAGTTGGTCCTAAAGGTGTGAGTTTGAGTGGGTAGGAAAGAACACAGTTGGAGGAGCAGAAAGAGCAAAGAGAGTAGTGTGTGTTTCCAGGGGTCGGGAGGAGTCCAGGGAACTCAGACCTGGGGAGAGGTGGCCTTCTGAGAGAACACAAGAAAATGTGTTGACATGTCCTCTCCAGGGTTGAACACAGGACAGTCAGCTTCTATCTGATGGCATTTTCTTCAGCGGGCGGCTCTCAAGGTGACTTGAAGTGGATCGGCCTAGGGTTTGGGGGTGGGGTGGGAGGTGGGTGCTCGGACTGACTCCAAAGTGTGAGCAATATTGTGATTTCAAATGCATATTTCTGTTTACACAAAAGAGGATGGAGATGAGGGTTCTCTTGGGGGCACTCAGAGGCAAGGAGACAGCCATTTAGGGCTACTCATTTCTACCAACAGAGAAAGAGGTGGGCCCCGGGCCAAGAGTTTAATTGAATTTATTTGTATGGTTGCTTTCTATTTGTGGCAGCTGATGTTGTTGGTTTTTTTTTTTTTTTGCTCACTTATGACATCAAGTTTCCTCTTGAAATATATTTATTTAAGGAGAAAAAACTGAGTTGGCTTCAATATAGGATACTAACAAAATGAGACTGGGACTGGTGGCTGTATCTATAGCAGACACCGTGAGGGATGGTTTCCTAAAGTGTTCTGGTGGGGGGAGGGTCTCTGCATGGGAACAGTGCAGTAAGATGGTGTGTCCAACCTTCTCCAAGGTCATGAGAGTGGTGGGAAGGGAAGACAACTGGCTGACTACTTGGAGAGTCAGGGGACCCATCTCATGTCCCTGGAGGAAAGTGGAAGGTTATGTTGTTCTTTCTGTGACCCCTAGATGGGTCATCAAACTTTTAAAAGATCGTTGGCCACATTAGGAGTGCCAGGCTAGAAGAGGAGGGTGGTTAATAAGGGTAAGAGGTGCCAGGGGGAAGGACAGTCTTGTCCTTTTGGGACCAGTTTGTTTCTGAGGGCCATTCCCAACTCAGTTGGGGAGGGCTCCTGGGAGACTAGATGGGTCTGAGAAATCTACAGTCTCAGGGCAGGTCTGGAGCCTGTGACTGTGAGTCAGCCTTAGTCACAGGGTCTGCGCATAAATAATGACCCCCCTACTCTTATTTCAATGGGCCGTCTTCTAATAGTGGGGATAGCTTTGGCTCTGTCCTCCCAGACACCAGGCTACAGTTGACTCTACGGAGTGGATCCTGACCATAAATTATCTCAAAGGGATGTAAGAAGATGATTGGGAAAAACTACACAACTATGAGTTCATGCTCTCTGGTGGCCACAAAGTATAAGAAATAAGTACCATCATAGACTTTGAGCTGGACCAGAAGTGGACATCTTCAGTGGACACACCTCTGGGCTTGAAGGTGTTTCCAGAGAGGATTAACTGAAGAGAGAAGGCCCACCCTGAATGTGGGTGGTATCATTCCATGGGCTGGGGTCATCAACTGAAAAGAAAAGGGGGTGGGGGAGCTGAGCACCAGCATTCATCTCCCTCTGCTTTCCAACTGTGGATGTCATGTGACCAGCTGCCTCACATTCCTGCTGCCATGCCTCCCCACCATGATGGATTGTGATAGAAAATAAACCTTTTATTCTCTTAAGTTGCTTTTTCCAGGTATTTTGTTACAGCGATGAGGAAATGCACTATTTTCCCCATTAGACTTTCTCTTACAGCTCTGCCTGCTGCAGATTACGGATAGCCACGTCAGCCATTCTCATCACAGATCTACACACACACACACACACACACACACACACACACACACACACACACACA
>CAJQZJ010037421.1:3921705-3947257 GCA_907164525.1 Lophiomys imhausi
ACACACACACACACACACACACACACACACACACACACACACACACAGAGAGAGAGGCAGGCATTCAGATAAGTAAAACTAAACCTTTAGAAAACAAGCAAACGAGAGACCAGAGAGATGGTTCAGTGGCAAAGAGTACTGACCCCTCATCCACAGGGTCAGGGTTTGATTCCCAGCACCCACGCAGCAGCTCACAACCATCTGGAACTCCAGTTTGGATGCCCTCTTCCAGAATCCAAAGGCATGAGGCACACTTGTGGTTTGCAGAACATGCAAGTCAAACACCCATACACATGAAATAAATAAAAGTAAGTTAAAAACAAATAAACCAACACTGCTAATACTAATATTAAATACTAATATAAACACTAACCCAGAGGCAACCTCAACAACCATACCTATTTGAACCATAAGCCTGGACCCAAATCCTGACCACTAACCCCTAATCTTATTATCCAACCCTGAACCCTAACCCTAATCCCTAATCATAACCTAAATCCTAATCCCTAACAATAATCTTAAAATTAATACCTAACCCTACTGCAGCCTCTAACCCTACCCCAGCTTCACCTCAACCTTAACCCTAATCCTAACCCCAACTATTAGCCCAGCCCCTAATATTAGTCTTAACTCTAACACTAATTCTTAAACCCTAACTCAAATGTAACCCAAAACAAAACTCAACTTCTATTCCAACTTCAACCTCCAAGCCCAACTCTACTTCCAAGTCCATCCCAACCTCTAACCCTAATCCTAATGCTAACCCCCATTGACACAAAAACCTCAATGTTTCTGCTTTTCTGATGCTCTATGCATCTCTCACAGCAATCTTGGCACAGATATGCTCCCTACCCTCCATTCACAGATGAGAGAAGCTAGACACAGAGAGCCCAGCAAACTTCCAGAGTTCCACAGGAAGCAGGCATGCTGGGGTATGTACAGAGGCAGACTGGCTTCTGAGCAGAGGCTAGGAGGAGCTGGGAGCATGACTCTTCCCCCTGGCTTGGAGATCCCACCACAGAAAACAACCTTAAGCATCAAATCAACCTCAGCCTGCCACTCCTCCCCAGGGTATTTCAGAGACTTCATCTTAGTTTGGGATGTGCCAGGCTCGGAAAAACAAATGCAATACCTCAACCCAGTTTATTCCCATGGTGCAGCTGGTGTCAAACACAGGGCTACAAATACTGTGCCACATTTCAGGGAATAATAGGAACAATTGGTATATTTAAACAAAACGAGTAAAGGAAGAGGCATGCAGGCTAAGTTACTCAGTTCCTTAGGGGGAACACACACAAAGCAAAATAAGTTGCGAGACCTATGTGTACAAGGCGTCAATCATCTTTCTCTATAATTGACCCCCATTTACGCCCATACAACCTTCCATGGGATCCTTCTTTAATCTAAAATTCTACAAGCCAGAAGTTCAGAGAAGGTTTTAAACATTTTTAATCATTCAGATTATATTCACGTCGTGGATTCTTATGTTGCTTTGATAGGGTTCAATCATGGCAGAAAATTCATGTTTTGGGTTTTACAAAGAGGAGTCCCCCCCTCCAATAAACAGGCCACAGTTTCTTGGAAGTGTGGACGACAACATCCAATGGCTCTAACATGCTAGCTGATTTTGGGTGATTCCCCCTCAGGGTCATTGCTTCCTACTTTCTTCATCACTCCACTCCCGTCTCAGGGCTTTGTGGAAATCAGTCAGCAAGGATAGCTATAGGAAACACTTCACAATCTATAACATTCTGTAAAGACCCAAGGAATTTTTTCATTTTAATTTTTTTCATGTGTATGAGTATTTTCCTACATTTGTATATGTGTGTTTGCCATGTGCATGCAGTGTCTGTGGAAGCCAGAAGAAGGAGACAAATCCCCTAGAATCATCAGGGATGATTATGAGCTACCATGTGAAGGCTGGGAACCAAACCTGAATCCTCTGGAAGAGCAGCAAGTACTGTTAATTGCAGAGCTATCTCTCTAACCCCCAAGGCATGAGGGTTTTTTGTGCCTGCTTTTATTTGAAGTTTTCCACAACAAAGAGTTTGGGTGGCCAATCCTGGTGTGCCTAAAAGCATATCTGGGGAGTTTGAACTGCTACGTACAAGGTACTTATGTCTAGGTCTCTCCAAAGCCGACAGCAAGGTGTCCGAAGGGTCTGGGACCTTCTAGGAAGGTCAAGTGGGAAGGAATCTTGCTCCAGGATGCCATTGCTGCTGACGGGATTCCATTCCTCGTGGGCTGTTGGACTGGCTGTTTCAGCTTCTCCTGTACTATTGGCTACAGCCCCACACTAGTCTTTGCCAGGCTGGCTGTGCCAACATGCAAGCCAGGAAGACAATGGGTCTCTGGCAACACACAAGCACAGCCTTTTGTTGCCTAATCACAGAAATGACACATGTAGTAATACTGATTAAGAGCAAGCCTCCAGCTCAGCTCACAATGAATAGGGTAGGATTATATAAGGATAGGGATACCGGGTGGGAGGGTGGGGAGACCAAACCTTGGCTTTCTTAATTACACTTTGACTACTGGCCAAGCATTTGAAACATGCCAATCATTAGCTCTTGACAACAACCCCAGGGAGTGGGAAATAACGCCTCTCTCTTAGAGGCAAGGAAACTGAAGCTTGAGAAATCTGTGTAACAAACACAGGTACCAACCTCACCCTATGGATGCTATCTCGGCCACCAAAGTATGCTTGAACTTTTGTGTTCAAGTATTTTGTGTATGTGTGTGTTTTCCCTGCATGCATGGATGTATGTGAACCATGTGTATGCAGTATCCATAGGAAAAGGCATCATACCTCACAGAGCTGCAGCTACAGATGGTTCCAAGTCTCCTGTGGGTGCTGGGAATCAAACCTGAGTCCTCTGCAAGAGCAGAGAGTGTTCTTCACCACCAAGCCGTCTCTCCAGCCCTACACTGTTTTCTTATGCGACTCAGGGCCCTACAGCTCAGGACTGATGAGACTTGAGTCCCTGTGGAGAGTCAGCACTTCACAGCTGTCAGTCAGGGTGGATGCTGCTGGACAGATTCCGAAACAGCTCAAACTAACATCTGCTTGATTTCAATCTTGGTGTTTTGAGGCAGGGTCTCCCTGTGTAGCCCAGGCCGCCTTTAAATTCAAGATCCTCCTGCCTCTACTTTCCTGACTGCTGAGAGTGTAGGTGTGCACAACATGCTCTACACTTTTGCTTGGTTTAGTCAGACAATGGGTTGACAGGTGTCCCGTCTTTGACCTTCCAGCCTCCAGCACTGAGAAATGAACATCTATTTTTTTCAGAAATTCATTGGAAGGTATTAGAAAATGTAACCTCCACTGAGCCTCTCCTGCTAATATGCAGTACTAAGTGTTCCACTTCTTTTGTCTATAAATATTTTATCTTATTTTTTTTCATTGTATTAGCTCTTTGAGAATTTTATGCAATGTATTTTGATAATATTCACACTTCTCCACAATTTTTCTCTGTCCACTCTCCCTTCCCTACACACCTAACTTTGTGTCATTAAAAAATAGCATTGAATATAATACATGGCGCCCATATACTCTTGGATGTGGTATCCACTGGAGTGTGGTCATCCTACCAGGGGCGACCTCCTTAAAGAAAAGTGACTTTCATTTTCCTAGCAGCTGTCAATTAATTGTAAACAGCTTTTCAATTAATGGTAAGACTTTGTGCCCACCTCTGCTCCATGCTGGGATTTTAGAGAGTCATCACTCCCACCACAGTAACAACACACCCAATTTATAGAATGTATGATGGTTAATACTGACTGTTAATTTGACAGGATCTAGGTGCACCTAGAGACCAATCTTTAGGCATGTCCAAGGAAGTCTGTAGATTTAGCTCACTTTGTCTGTGGGTGGCAGCATCCTGGGAACTAAATGGAAAGGAGAAAGTGAGCTGAGCACCAGCATTCATCTCTCTGTGCTTAGAGACCTCAGATCTAACATAACTGTTCCTGCCACCATGGTTAGAGCGTCCCTCACCACCATGGCTTCCCCATCATGATGGACAGCACCCACCATGAGCCAGATCAACCTTCCCTGAAGTTGCTTCTGTTGGGTGTTTTGTCATAGCAATGAGTTAAGTAACCAATACAGACAGGGAACCTGGGGAGATGACAGTGACCATTCAAAGACCATAGAGAATCAGGATCTTGTTCTATCACCTCTGAGTTGGCCCAGAAAGGACACAGAACATGCCAGGAAAGCAATGGCTGCTCTGCAAAGAATGGAGACACAAGGATTGCACAGCAGTCTTGTCATTATTACCAGGAGCACAGACAAGCTCTTGGCCTCTGTGCCATGGTTGCCCTGGTCACACAGCCCCTCTGGTACTGGCTACTACTGCTGTGCCAAATGTGTGAACTTTTTGGAAGAATGTATCTGTCCTTTGCAAAGGAGCCCTCATTTTCCTGATTTGTTGATTCCTTTACTTTTTGCATTTTTCTCCTATGTATGCCTATGGTGTGCATTTATGCATGTATGCATGGTTTGTTTTGCATATGTGTGGCTGCATGTGCATGTGAGGCCTATGGTTGAGATCAAGAATCATCCTTTATCATTTTTCTACTTTATTCAGGGGGCAGGGTCTCTCAATCAAACCAAGATCTCACTGATATGGCTAGCCTTGCTAGCCAGCTTGCTCTGGGGACCCCCCCTCCCCATCTCTACCTCCTGAGGCTGGAATTAGAGGTGGACTGCCATACCCATCCACCCAGCATGTACATGGGTTTCTTGGGGTTCCTAATTCTGATCCTCACATTTGTACAGCAAGTACTTTAACTGCTGAGCCATCTCCTCAGACCCCCTCCACTAACATTTTACTGGCCGGCCCTCAGTGGACTCCCTAGATTCTGATCTCACATTCAATTCCTGGAGATCTTCTACCTCACAGAACCCACCTTCAACAATTCAGGTTCAATATTATGAGAGCTCTGTTTGTAGAAGGAAGACAACCCTGGTTGCCCTTCCTTTGTACTGTGTTCTTAATGGCCTGGAATGTAACAATCAAAGATCAAAGCTGACATCTCCCAGCCTCTCTTGCAGCTAGGTGTGGCTGTTGCTCATGAGAAATGATAGATGTAAATTCAATGCCCCTTAAGAAGAGGAGGCAAGCTTCCTGCTTCCCCACGGTTAATCCCGATGGCTGGAATTCTCAGTGGAGGTAAGCCATTGTGGATGGAAGTGAGCATAGCTACACTTTGGAGGTGGTGGAGAGACAAAGAAGAAGGAATCTGAGCACTCAGCATTTTTGCAGAGTAGAGCTGCCATGAGAATGTAAGAACATAAAAAGAGGCTTGTCCCGTCTTTCACAGAAACATCCCTTTTTATCAGAACCCACCTCTACATACATAGCGAGTACCTTGGTCCCTGATAGGTGCCTGCCCATGTGAGCAGCTGGAATACACGGCCCCAGCAGCCCACGAAAGACCAGGGTGACTTGCCTTTATCCTTCCTTAAGCATCTGTGCATCTTCCCAAGGTAGAAAATTGAGGACATGATGGATGAATTGTCTCTGCCATTTAGCTGGCCTAATTTGTACACTGCTGGTGAGAAAATGCTGCACTCGAGACAGAACAAGTGTGGAATAGTAAGGACCACTTATGAAGAATTAATGTGATACCGGGAACAGAAAAAGAAAGAGTTATTCAGCTCCCTGGGAACAGCACGAATGGCTTTGCAGCATGACCTGCCACTCTGCCTTTGAGAAGGGTGTGAGGTCTGGAGGACCAATTCAAAGTTATTAAAATAACCTCTCTGCAGGAAGTATGTCTTCCCATACCACTTTTACTATTTCTTTTTAATGTATTGTTAGCTTCTTCTTTTTTTTTCTTTTTCTTTCTTTTTTTTTTAAACCACCTTTGAGAGTTTGGGTGTCACTTCAGAGAGCTTGGAATAAGGTGACAGGGCTGCAACGTACAGTATTTAGGGAGGGAGTGCCCGAGGTCCCTGATCTTTGGTGACTACTCTCTGAGAAGTATAGAGACCAGTTGGTCATATACACAAGCAGTCTTTATGTTGGCTTGTTTTCTGGGTCTAAGCGTCCACCCTTGTCTTCTCCTAGTCTATTCTCTAGACATTTGCCAGTAAGATTTTGTACATAAGCATGATGGTGCCACCATCCTCTTGATGACATTTTGCTAGGAAGCACTCCCCTTCCTGGCATCTGCCATACCAACCTTGATCTCTGGTTGCTGTTGTTGGGTCATCCCAACAGAGACTCCCCTGTAGTAGATCCTGGGTGCTAGGGCAAAAGACGCCTCCTGCTGGTTCCTGAGTGAATGACAGCAGAAGCCTAGCTGCAGAAGGCATTGCAGGAAGGGGGCCAAACCACACTGAATTTGTAGCACAGAACCGATTCTCTGTAGTTCATACTGCTGCAAACAAAACCTTGCTTGCAAGCAATTGACCCTTATTTAAGTAATACGCTCCTTTACTGGATTTAATAACACACACCACTTCTCTAGTGGACTTGCTTAGACAGTCACTTTCTATCTTTCTGGAGACTAATCAATGTCGCGCGGGTCAGTGTGCATGCCTGTTGTATGAGCTTCGACATCCTCAGGGTTTGCCAGACATTCGATCACTATTTGATAAATGAATACAGATGTAAAGATTCTGACCTCACTTTGAGATTTTCACACTCTTTAGGGTCTGAGGTTCAGGGGGAGCAGCTGCATCCTGCAGGCCTCTGAGTCCCATGGGGCCACCTTGCAGAGGAATAAGGGAGGCAGAGATCTGTATGTCCCTGTGACCAGTAAGTTTCAAGGTTGACAAAGCTGCACAGCTTTTGCCAACTGAAATAATATTTTAATAACATGTCTGAATGTCCTACAGAGTCCAGTGGCTCCATAAATTCCTAATTGAAGGCTGGGGTGATGGTTCAGTCTATAAAGTGTCTCGTGTGCAATTACAGGGACCTGAGTTCAATCACCTGGAACCCACAGCAGTAAAGAGAATGGGCTCACCAGTGTGCTTTTGTAATCTCAGTCATGGGGAAGCAGAAAGAAGATAGCAAAATGTAGGGCAGAGCAGCTACTGAAGCTCTACCAAGAGTTAAGGACCACCTGGGGACCAGGAGACAGCTCTGTGTGCTCAAGCACTAGCTGGGCAAGTCTGATGGGCAGATGGCCCTATGTTGGGGGCCTCTGGAACTTTATGGAGGTGGAGCCTATGTAGGTTACTAGGTCCTTGAAGGAAACAGCCCAGATTCAGTTCTGCTCTCATCTGTCTTGACGTGAGGTACCTTACCCACGAGCATGCACCAAGGACCCTACCGTATCTTCTCCATCGTGATGGATTCAAACCTTCTGAAGCCGCGAACCCAAGGAGCTCTTTCCTCTCTTCATTTGGTTCCATCAGGCACTGTGGTCACATCAACACAAAAGCAACACCCAGAGCCTCAGATGGGAACCTCCCCTGGGGCTCCAGCTAAGCTAGTCTCTGAAGAGGGCAATCGATAAGTTCTGAAATGCTCTGCACACCAGGGCCGGGAACACAGGCTCTCCCAGCCCTTTCCTAAAGTTATTCTAGATGAGACAAGAGCTTGGCGGATTGACAACTCAACACCAGTCAGCTCAAGGCAGATGTTGAGAGGGACCAACTTAATACCTTGCTAGTGTTTACAGGGAACTACTTGCTGGGGCTGAGACAGAAACGGAGAGAATAAATGTTCCATTCTAGCCATGGGGCTTGGGCCCAGAGGGCAAAGTAACTTAATTCTAGAGGAAACTCTGGGTAGAAGAAGATAGGCCCAATAGCATCTCCTCCTGGAGGAGTGGGAAAAGAACTTAGGATAAGATGGGAGCGGGAGGGGTTAAAACAGAGGCACCAACCATTAGTATGGATGTGAGTTAGGCAAGCATGTAACCCTCAGAGTTCCCAGCATCTTAGGTATATGTAGCTGTGGCACAAACCTCCCCCACACTAGTGGAATAAAACTAATGCAATCATTTCATTGTCTCAGGGTTTCAGTGAATCAGAAATTCTTGAAAGGTTTGTCTGGATTGTTTTGGGTTAGGGAGTCTCCTCCCATCCTCCTAAACCCTGGCACCGTCATGGCCCTAAAGGGACTCCAGACAGAGCAGAGGCTGAAGTAATCGGGGAGGGGAAGGCCTAGCAGGATGTCATTTCTTCTTTTACAAAGCTCAGGGTCCTCCCTGGAGTCTGCCCATACAGTCTGGTGGGCTTCCTCCCAACACGACGGCCTTGGGGTGATCAGACTGCCCAGATGTAGGCTTCAGGTTCTTTTCTGGCCCAGCTACAGAAGTCACACAATGCCACATCCGTTGAGGAATATTAGCCAATCAGAAAGCTCACCGGGTTCCAACGGGAGGGGACCAGATAGGGCCTCCCAGTAAGGAGTGAGAAGAAAGGCCCTTGAACTGGCAACAGGGAAAGTTTATACTTCACAGAACATGCAGCCAGTCCATTGCTGAGGATGATGGTTCTCTGATCTTTCTGTCTCTACCTCCCAAATACTGAGATGGCATGCACCATAATGCCCTGTTAATGTATGGTGCATGGTAGGCCTGCTTTCTGCCCACTGAGTCACAACCTTCAAGCCTGTCATTTGAAAGAAGGATACACTAACACTCTTTGTGCCCAGGCAACAGTGACCATGTGCCAGGCTTCCCACACTGTGGGTTCTACAGGTGCCAGGCCATGAGCATTGACTTCAGTCCCCAGTATCTCTATAGAAGCACCCCATTTAATCGGGGTGAAATTAATTTCCTTTATTGTAGCAAGACTTGACCAGACAATGAACCATGGCGCTTGTCCAGCCACCAACCTTTGAGAAACCCTCCTGGTCCCTTAAGACATCGGACATCAGTCTGAGATATCAGTCTGAGGTACTGACTGGCCCTCCGGAAACTCTGAGTCTTTCAAGGCATGTCTTCCACTTTCCCTAGCTCACACACTCAGGTGTCCCTAGCAAATCCTCTTAAGAGATTTACTCTCTACAAATGGCAGGGCACATCAATGGCCTTCCACTCTGAGCCAAACCTCCCCAGAGTCCAGGAATCTGATGGTCTAATGTATGCTTCAAGTAGGAGGGACCGCAGATTAGAGCAAAAATTACACATCTACACACGCACCTGTTTTGAAGGTCCACATGAGCTTGCTATGCACTTGGGAGTGGTGGAGGTGGGGTGCCCTTCTTTCTTTGAGAGCCCAGGACCCACCCACATGCCACTGGGGTAGAGACCTTAATGTGTGGTTGTTTGCTGTCTCTGAGAGAGGACTTGGGGCAGGCAATTTCCTTCAGGCGAAAGGAGATTATCTCACTGTATCATTCCCTAAGCTGCTGTTTACAGTAAGCAGCCCTGAGCTCCCTCATACTCCAGCATCTTTCAAAAAACAAATAACCTCCTACAGCCAGCTCTAAGGCAGGCAACGGAGAGGGCTGAAATGAATGCTAACAGGTGTTTTAGTTACCATTTTCAATGATTGTTTTCAATACTTTCTAAAAAGCCCTTCTCGTTTATTACCCGCCTGATTTATATCATCCCCCCCACCACACAAGAATATAGTCCCTGAAGCTTTATGCTCTTAAATTAAGGGGACAGAGGTGCCAGTGGCTGCTGCTGGTGCAGGAACATGGACAAATGACAGCTGTTTTGTGGAGGTTCATAGACATCAGAAGGTTTACCAGCAAGATCACTTGAGAACTTAGCCGACTTGCCACTGAACAGGAGGAAGGGCAGGTAGGAAGGAAGATCCTGCTCCAGGCATGATCCTGGGGTGCCACTGGTATGGGGTAAAGCTGGAGGTGGAGGGGGGGAAGAGGGATCAGAGAGCAGGTACATTTCTGCTTCTGCTGGAAATGAAGGGACATCTGTATATTCCTTCTATTTAGGAGAGATCCTGTGGTGGGGGAAAAAAATGAATGTGGCCCAGCCTTTGAAGCCCCTGGCCTTGTTTACCAAATCCCTTGCTTGGAAAGAAGAAGGAATCCTGTTCCAAGATGACTTTTCACAGCAGTCTCTCTACCTGGAAGTTGCAGATAATCAACTTACTGAAGAAAATGGGCTCTATTGTGTCTGGAGCCTGGCCGCCTTTGCATAGGGTTTACAGACTGCAGAACCATCTTGCTAAACAGTGAGCCTTTTGCTGAGCCTGCACTGCGATTTTAAAACTGTGAGCTATTGGGTTTGTTGGCACTTACCTGCAATCCCAGGCCTCAGGAGGGCAAAGGAAAGTTTAAGGATGGCATGAGACATACACAGTGAGTCCAAGCCAGTCTGGGCTATTTGGCCAGATACTGACCCAACAAACAAGCAAACAAGCAAAAAATGAAAAAGAAAAGAGCAAATGGTTATAATACGGTAGATTTGTTATTACAATGTGGGTTTTCAGCTGCTCTAGAAAAGCCTGTTGCTCTGGTCACATAGGGCATCATATGTTCCCACCTGGGAAGCTCTAGGTGCTGAAAGGCCACACTCTGTTTAGGCAGGTGTAGTCAACCCCTCTGCAGTGTTTCTAGAATGGGAGCAGGTATGTTCTACCCATCTCCCAGCTGGACACTGATATTTCTGGTCTTGAGACACCTGTCCGTGGTTCTGAAGTTTCAAATGCAGGTTTCCCTCGGGCTTGTCCCCTCATGCTTATATTTGCGTGACAGCTGCTGTGGGACATACCTCAAATGTCACCATTTCCAAAGGGCTTTTCCCCATCCATGATGAAAAGGGAACCCTGAAGATAAAAGTATGCCTCTTTTGCATCCTCTCGGGTTTTCTGGGTTGTTCTGGAACAAGCCCTGAACACCCACATCACCTGAACAGCTTGCCTGTTTCTCAACATATTCTCAGCTCCCAGCCTCTTCCCTGAACCTTATTCCATTCACACTTGGTTACCAGGCTTTGCCTTCCCAAATCCACTCATAGTCATATTAAATATTCATATTCTCATCCTGTCTCTGTCTGTCTGTCTCTCTTTCGTATGTGTCCTGTGTCCAGGAGGGCATAGAGGCCAGGAGAGGGATCCAGATCCCTTGGAACTGGAGTTCCAGGCACTCGTGAGCTGCCATGTGGGTGCTGGGAATTGAACCCTGGTCCTCTGCAAGAGAAGTAATCACCTTTAACCACCAAGTCATCTCTGTAGCCTGGGGTTTTATATTTTGGTGTATTTGTAGCTGCTTCTTTTTAATTGTACAACTGAGGCATCCCCTCCTCCACTCATTTGTACGCATTAAAGCTATTTTTGAAAGAAAACACTTTCAGTCATTTACTTAAATATCCCTGTTTGAGTGCCCGTTTCTTCTAAGCATCTTCATTCTCTATCTACCTGCCTGACTGTGTGACTTTGGTTGTGGAGGTTGTCAGAAAGATTTAGTAAAACAATGTGCACATGTTGTAAAATGCCAGACCCCAGGGAATAGAGGGGGAGGGGAGGGCCTGTCCTGCACGATGTTGAACGCTAAGAAATAACACACAGTATTCCTGTTACTCAAGTGTGTGCTTTTAGGGAGCCATGCTTGCTTGGGAGACAGCTTTTAACAGTAATGCTCTAACAGCGGAGCCTAAAAGGAAACTTCAAGTGCAGAAGCAAGTTGCTTTAAGTCAAGGTTTTCGGCTGGGAACAAGTGCATGACTGGGTCAGGATTCCTGAGGATGGTTTTTGTGACTCACAGCAGGTGCCAGCTGGATCAGGACCTCAGGGGTTACACCTTCCAGCCACTTAGCCCCATTCATTTCAGGTAACCTCCCTCCCATTCAAGAACAGCCTTGTGCCCCTAAAGAATGGGCTTGTAAAAGATGGCTACTGGAATGCTCATGGCAGAAGCATTTTCCAGATAAAAATTCCATATTGTAGTCCAGGGAAGCCAGCTTCTTTCTTTCTTTGTGCCACCTGGAGGTCATTCTTCCAGGTCAGAGGGGACATTTGTCTAGTTGATCCCTGTTTGCTTAGGCAGGACTCTCCTGGACACTGAGGTTTGAACAAAGACTCAGAACAGGGAAGGGAGATAAAAGGTAAATGCAGCAGGGTGTTTCTGAAGGCCGGAATGCAGAAAGGGTCAGGAGAGTGAGTTCTGATTGAGCCCACTGCTGTCTGCCACCCTTGCTCCTACCCAACAGCCACAGAGGCCCCTGCTTCGTGCCTGGCTCACTTAGAGTCACGTGGCTCTGCTGGGGAATGATTTGGACCCAGTGTTAATTGCTGTGTTGGCCTCCTACTCCAAGTATGAAAGATTCTCTTATAGCCTGTTAGCTGAGTTTGCTTGAGAGCAGAGATGCTGAAGATGCTTTAAAAAAAAAAAAGCTTGGGGGGGGGTGGGTTTGGGGGAGAGCCATCTATAAAATAAGTAGGATACTCAGGCATGTGCATGGCTCAGGTACAAGCTATCTTCCTGGATCTGGGGGATTCTGGCAAATTGTTTTGACTCCCTGAATCCTCCAGTTCTTTGGGGGAGGTTTTGAGCTAGGGGAGGGAGCCTTCCATGCTATCTTTGCCAGTCTCCTGAGCAGGCTTTCTCTCCCAACACTCCATCTGAGAGGCCACCTCCTCAGGGGAGGCAGTAGGGGGCTCTTCTGATTCTGAGTCTAATGCTGGGTTTGCCAGAAGCAAACTCTGGGATGGGTAGTCATTTGAAAGTGGCGAACTAATGAGGGACTTTTCTTCCCACCCTCTAGGAGAAAATGGGAAGCAAGAGAGAAGAAAATGGTCCCAACACAGGAAAGAGGTCCAGCAAGGGTTGTTTCCGAAGCCTCAGCTTCCAGCAGGCTCCTACAAAGAGCTTGCTGCACTGTCCTGCTATGTCTGGTGTTGTCTGAGTGTGGTGACAGAGCTGGGCTTTCACACCCCACACCTGATGTCACAGGCAGGGCAACTGAGGAAGACAATCCCCCAGGGTCCTTCCACTGACCTGCAAGAGTGGGTCAAAGGGACCCTTCAGACTAGAGCCATGTTCCAATGAAAGTACGGTAGGATGTGATGGCAACTTCATTGGTGGGAACTAGATTATGAACCCCCCTTCATACACTGAGGCACCTACCCTGTGGTGACTGTATTTGGAAACCAGATATTTATGGTAGTAGTTAAGTCTAAATGAGATTCTGGGAGGGCCATCAGCTGACGAGAGTGGATGTACTAAATCCAATTTTGATTTACAATAGGTGATCATGCTAGAGCCTTATTTGTAGACTAGAGGTGACTGCATGTGCAGAGAACATGGAACAAGTGGCACTGAATATAAGTTACTCCAAATATCCCTTCTTCACGCACACATCACCAAGCCTCATCATGAGCTGACCACATGTGTGTGGCTGATCACAGGCCAGCGCTGGGTTCATATTTGAGGCAAGCTCCCAGAGTCTGGTCTGCCTGCCTGCCTGCCTCTCCTCTCTCTCTGGATGTCAGAGGATGAGCTGTTGGGGAGGGTCCCTTCTCTTCTACCACGTGAGTTCTGGAAATCTCACCCAGGTTGTCAGGCTTGGCAGCAAGTGCGTGTACCCACTGTACCATCTCACCGGATCTGCTTTGTTTTTTGAGCCTGAGTCTCTCACTGGTGCGGGCTCCTCAATTAGTCTAGGTAGGATGACTGGCCAGGAAGCCTGAGGGAGCACTGGGATTATAAGAGCAGGCCACCATGCCCAAATTTTTACACCGGTTTGAGGGGACTGAACTTAGGTCCTCATGCTCACACAACGAACACTCTGCTGATGAACTCTCTCCTTAGCTCCAGCAGCCCCAGCAAATCCTCTTTTACCAGCCAGAACTCTGGGATGTGAGTGAGATCTAGAAATACAGCTGCAGCTTCCAAGGCTCCAACGGGCAGCTCTACTAATTGCTGACACTCGCGAGGGACATTGCAAGAGCCAAAGACAAGATGCAAAGTACTCTCAGTATCTACAATTGACACCAGCCAGCATCCCACTGAGAGGCTCCGGCAGGCAGCCACAAATCACGAAGATGGGGCAGGGGTAGCGGGGGTGGGGGATTCTGTGCCAACAGGATCCTCAGATAATTGACTGAGTTTGTCCTTGAAGCAAGAATACTTGGTACACATGTCCTGATGAGGTCTGTCTGCTTCTGCTGGGCTGGCCAGAGAGGCCAGCTCCTGTGACCAGGGCAGTTTCAGGCATGGGAGAGTTATTCCTGTCAGTCATCCTCAGAGGTCCAGGAAGCTTCCCTGGTGGGGACTGTGGCTGCTGAAGCAGATGACCTGAGCCCAGACCCCTGCCCCAGGTGCCCCCTTCCAGCATTTCAATGACTAGGGACTGTAAGTATGTTGCAGGCTCTTTGCAGCAGGAAGGATGTTCACATCCAAATCTCTGTGAATGGTGACTATGTTACCTTACAAGGCAAGCAGCTTTGCAGGTACAGAGGAGCTAAAGGTTTTGAGTTGGACTGGGGGCCAGGTGATGGAAGGGGTTACTCCAGATCGTTTTGGGTGGGGGGCAGGTCTGATGACATCATAGAGTGCTTGGAGGTCAAAGTAGGAGGCAGTAGACTTGGAGAATATAGAATAGAGTTTCATGCTGTTTGAAAATGAGATTAACTGGCTGAGGCTGGCACTGTGGGTGAGGGTCAGCCACAAGCTAGGAAACAGGATTGTAGGCTCCCCGAAGACAAGGAGAGGGACTCTCCCAGCAGCTCTGCTGGCACCTGGATCAATTCCCAGTGAATCCACTTGTATGTATTCTGAGCTCAAGAACTTTCAGACGATAAACTTATGTCATTTTAAGGTACTGCATATGTGGTGACTTTTCACAGCAACAAGAAATGGACACAAAGACCCAGGGGAAATGTAGAGGCAGAATGGGTGACAGAGTCACCAACTCCCCATGTCCTAAAGAACTTATCTACAGGCCACTCGATGGAGTTCTCCCTTATCAGATGACACTGCCCCGGCTTGCACCAAGTTGACAAAAAGTCAAAGCAGGACAAGCTCTATGAGCAGAGACAAGGACCCTTCACATATTTTAGACTCTGGACAGAACTTGGATGGATGCCTGTCTCGAGACCTGACACAGAAGATTCTGTTAGGGTATGGAGATACTCAGAGGCTATAATGGCATACTGCTGGAGCTAGAGGATGGCTCAGATGGTAAAGTAACACACGATTGTAAGTTTGATCCCCAGGAACCATGTGAAAAAAGGGATGGGGATGGTGGCATGTGCTTGTGATTCCAACACTGGAGAAAAGGAAGCAGAAGGATCCTTGGGGCTTGCTGTTCAGTCAGATACTTGGACCAGTGAGAAACCCTGTCTCCAACAATGTAGATGGGACCTGAGGAACAAGAGCCACAGTCATCTGTTGGCTTACACACACACACACACACACACACACACACACACACACACACACACACCATACACATATTTTAAAAAGCATCTTGTCTTAAGGTCTAAATCCTGGGGTGTTTCATTTTTGTACAGTGATAGACAAGTCTAATGCCTTGTGTGCGCTGCAGGGAGTTGGCTCAAGAGATCCACATGCTCTGGGTACTTGAGATCAGGTATGGCTCTGACTCAGTGGTATCTAGCCAGTATGGAGTGGAGAACCTCACCGGGTCTGGTGAGCGGCCGACGGAGGAACAGGTGTGAAAGGAGACCCATATCAGTGTTTCACAGGTGAGTAGGCTCTCCAGCAGCAGGGGGGTTGGTTCATGGTGTGTGCCAACCCCCGCTGTATAAACACTGTTCCTGTGGCTAAGTGCTAGAGCTATTTGGAGTCCCGGCTGTCACAGTCTGGGTGTCTGAGGACACTGATGATACTGATCCTTCCACAACAGCTGTGCTGACGAGGGAAAATCACTATCTCAGACATCACCTATGGAGACTGGAACAGGCAGGCATAGCCAGGTTCCCTCTACCACATACACCTGCGTGTGACCACCCTGAGTCTAGTTTCTGGTGGCACACCTGTCTAGAATTGAAAATGAAGCTATCCTGAAAATGGTGTGTAGCATCCCGTCAAAGCCATTCAAAGTGGGGCTGGAGAGATGGTTTGGTTGTTACAGCCACTGACTGTTCTTGCAGAGGGCCTGGCACTCAACGTGATGGTTCACAACCACCTGTAACTAACAGTTTCAGGGAATGTGACACCGTTTTCTGGCCTCTGTGGGCACCAGACACACATGTGATGTGGCGCACCCTCGCCAACAATAATTAAAAACAAAACAAAATCCTTCTGGAGGCTCAAATCAGTGTACTCTGTGTATCCTTCCAGGAATACAGCAGCCTCCAAACAGGGATTTCAAAAGCCCCAGAGCACACAGGGCTGACTGCAGGGATTTTCAGAGTTTTCTACAAATATCTCATCTCCCTTTCATGGATTCTCAGTCTGTGTCTGACACAAAGAACTATTTACATGTGCAAGTTCACTATCTGTTAATTAACATGCCTGACTTCATTTCCTTAACTGTCTGTGGTAATTAGATTTTACTTGAAATCAACTGGGAAGATTTAATTTGTCCTCTGACCTCCCCTATAACTAAGGGCCCAGGCACACATTTCTTTCTGGCTAGTTTTTTTTTTTTTTTTTTTTTTTTTTGCGGGGGTGGTGGGGAGGGGCAAGGTCAAAGATTGAGATACTGAGATAGTGCTCAAAAATTCTTCCAGGGGTCATTAGTCATCATGGGGATGATTGGGACAGAAGCTAGGAGCTGTTCGGCATGACAGTTATCTTGGCTGGGTGTCAAAGAAGGGTCCTATAGAAAGTCCCATGAACCCAAGAATAGGGTGCCCATAAACAAACTAGAGAATCTTTGTTTAATGGTTGTAATAGGAAATCTGTTAGAATCATGATATCTAGGGTAAATATCAGGATGAAATAGTTGTTTTCTAGAAGTACTTTGACCTTGAAGAAATCATTGTAGAAAACAGTGATTGTTTTCTGTTATCTGTAGAGTTGATTTTCTGAAGGAGCTTTACGGCCTTTGCATGACTTTGGTCACAAGACAGTCTTGGTATAGCTGGAATCTCTTGCATTACTGAGTACTGCAATAATGAGGACTAAAGTTGCAGGGACATGATGTTTTCCCTCAGGAATTATATAGATTAGATTAGGGATTTGGGTGTGAGGATATTGTTTTACCCCAAAACAACTTTTGTGTAACAATCAATAAATATGCTTTTGGGTGGCTACTCAAGATTAGGTTCATAGAGGCTGGATCTCCCTGCTGCCATCCTTGAGTGGCCCTCTTTCTTCGATCAACCTGCACAACACAGAACATCAACAAGTGGTGTTGCTTGAAGGGTCAATTAAGATATGTCCCATATATACATCCAAACGACTCCTCACCAAACCACAAGAATGCTCCCTCATCTATGTTCATAGCAGCCTTATTTGTAATAGCTAGAAACTGGAAACAACCCAGATGTTCCTCAACCGAGGAATGGATAAAAAAAAAACAAAAAAAAAAAACTGTGGTACATCTACACAATGGAATACTGCTTAGCCATCAGAAACAATGAAATCATGAAATTTGTAGCCAAATGGATGGAACTAGAGAAGCTCATCCTGAGTGAGCTAACCCAGACTCAGAAGGATGCACATGGCATCTATTCACTTATAGCCATATAGTACAGGATAACTATCCTACAGCCAATGCACCAAAGGGAACAGGAACATAGACTTTGTTACCTGTCAATGAGACACTTTGCCGTAGTGGGGCCGCCTTGTAGGCCCCCAGTGTATGAGGAGGCTCTTGGCCCTCATATGACTGCTGAACTGGGGTTGGGGACTGATATGTAGGGACACTCCACTCCAGAGGAGTGGGATGGAAGGGACAGGGATAGAGGGTGGGAGGACAGGAGTGGGAGGGGTGGAAAGAGGGCACTGTGATGGAGGTATAACCTGAAGTAATAAATAAACATTTAAAAAAAGACATGTCCTATAACTGAACCTTTTTTTTCCCTACATCAAAATTCCTTCAGGAAAACACACTGAGAGAATGGATCTAGAGAGCCCTAACAAGAGAACACACTTCTGACAGAAAAACAATGCAAAACAGAACAAGACTACACACTGTGTGCATACAAGGGAGTATCACGCAGTATTCCACTCATGTATGACTAACACCTGCAATTCAAAAATTAAAACTCAGACGTTAGAGATGCTAGCCGGGCTGAAGTCAGATACCATTGACTTGTGGACAGCCCTCGGGAACCTGTCAACTTTTGTGGCTGTATTTTACCGACCTAAGCAAAAACTGAATGTGTCAGAGAAACAGCTGGGATGCCAAAGTTAGAAGGGTTTTCCATTTTTAATAAGGGAATTCTATGTCACTTGTGTTGGCAAGGCAATTCTTTTGTTAAACGATTGCATGAAAGAAAGCACAGAGAAACCAAGCTATGTTCCCGTTAGAAAGCCTACATGTTGGTCTAAATGTATCTTAAAGAAATATCTGAGCTCATTCTGAATGTGACTGGGCTCTCTATTAATGTGAGCAAACCCTTTGCCTTACATACTCAAAACCATTTGCATTAAGTATATAATGTACTCTGAGCATATGCCTCCCATACCCTCCAATATCCTCCCATCTCTTCTTACCCTACAGACTAACAAAAAGCTGTTCTTCTAGATGGCTCTCTCATAATGATTAAAGACCAGACCCCTCCACCAGCAATTACTGAGCCAAGATCAAACACAATGTGCATTATGAGGTAGAGGGTTTATTGTGCCGGCTAACACACACTACAATCACTTGAAAAGAGGCAACCTCAGTTGAGAGATGGGTTTTATTAAATTGGCTACCCGTGGGGGCGTTTTCTTGTCTGATGACTAACACGGGAGGTCCCGGTCCCTTGTGGGTGGTGACACACCTGGGTAAGGTAGTCCTGGATGCTGTAAGAAGCAGGTTAAGCAAGTCCTGGGGAGCAAGTCAGTAAGCAGCACTCCTCCATGGCTTCTCTGTCAGCTTCAGCCTCCAGGTTCCTGACTTGTTTTGAATTCCTGCCATGACTTCCTTTAGTGATGAACTGAGACCCTGTAAGCCAAACAGACCCTCTGCTTCCTCTGGTTGCCTTTGACCATGATGTTCAACACAGCAACTTCAAACCCAAGCCAGAAAAGCCACTTCAATTTTCTGTTTTCCGTGGATAGTAGAGAAGAGGTTTTAGAGAGGGAAGCTCACTGCTCAGCATTGTCTAGGACAGTGGTTCTCAACCTTCCTAATGCTGTGAACCTTTAATACAGTCCCTCATGTTGTGGTGACCCCCCCAACCATAAAATTATTTTCATTGTTACTTCTTTGTAACTGTATTTAACTGTATTTTTTTTTTTTTGCTACTGGTATGAATCACAGTGTAAATATATGTGTTTTGTGATGGTCTTAGGTGACCCCTGTGAAAGGGTTGTTCAACACCTCCCATGAAAGGGTCAAGACCCACAGACTGAGATCCACCAATCTAGAGACTCAAACCTGGAAACAACCTAGATTCTCAAAAGCACAGTCTGTTTACTTGCATTAAGTTAAAGGCTAATGATGGAATATTATGTCGCCATTATCGCTGTTTAAAGAAGTACTTAAAGTCAAAATGAAACATTTCCTACATAAATGAAAACAAAGCCATCTTAAAACTCCCAGTGGATATTATGATTCCAAACTTCTGAGATAATGAACTTACTACAGATTTTCTATGTATGGAGATTGTGTATATGAGACCCTGGACGGAGATGAGCCCACATCTTAGCAGTGGGTAGCAGGATGCCCTCCAGTGACCGAGTTTTTTTTTCCAAAAAAGCAGGTGTGCTGTTCTCATAGCCATAAAAACAACTGTCTTCAGGGGTAATCCCCAGCATCTATGGTGAGTCTCACCCAGCCTTCTCTTAGCGTCACAATTTATCATTTCTTTTTTTCCTCCATTCATTCTCACCGATGACTAATCTAATCTGTGTACAGAACTCAGCATTTCATCACAACATCCTCTGATAAGCTTGGGGGTGGGTGGGTCGCAAAACCCACAGAAATGAGTTCAGGTGACAGAGTGTGGGTGATGTCATTTCTGTCTCAACTGCTCAAAGAGCAGAAGGCCAGGACCTACACATGTTGACATGCATCACTGGCCATTTCGTACTCCGGTGGGGATTAGGCCCTGGGTTTAACATCTGGGCCAGCAGCAATCAAGGTGAAGCCAGACAAAGCTAGATGCAAAACCAGAGTGCCATGAGGGGCTACTTACCTGTTGCGTGCCCCAGGGCCCAGGCGCTGGCAGGCCACAGAGGTGGTGGTGTGCTTCCCTCCATTGCCCACTTCTTGCCTCACGTCCCACTGCCGAGGCTCGCTGGTCTGTACGTTCAGAATGTTCACCCCCTTCTTCACCTTGGCTCTGTGGATGGAAGGAGTGAGAAAGGGTCACGGTGTTGGACTTGAGCTTTCAGAGGTTTTGGGTCCCACTCAGGGGCTGCTATCAAAGTACGTGGAGTGGTGGCCCTGCTAGGACCACACATGGAGGCGGAAAGGGCTTCTCCCCCTCGGCATCCACCCAAGGCTAGGGGTAACAGAACTTGCTGGAACATCCTAGGACAGTTTTCTCCACCACACAAGAAAATTTTACATGATTCCAAGCATGTAGATCTACCAAGAAGGTAAAGATATCTTTTACTGGTAATAAGTTTATATGTGGGTAAGCACACTGAGCACAGTGCCCATGGAGGCCAGAAGAGGGCATCAGACCCTCTGGAGTTGGTGTTACAGGTGCTTGTGCATCATCACCCTGTGAGTGTGGGAAAATAAACCTGGGGCCCCTGCAAGAGCAGTCAGTGCTCTTAACCACTGATCTATCTCTCTAGCCCTTAAGCACAGAGTTTAAAGAAAGACTTGGGTAAGAAGTAAAAGAAAAGAGAATAAAGAGATAGTGGAGAATAACTCAGAAAAATGACACAGGGATTAAACGTGTGAATAATAGGATGGGGGTGGGGGTGGGCAGGAGTATTGTTTATGAATTAGTTCAAGAAACGTCTAAGAGAGCAGGCATCTCAGACTAAGAGAGACTGGTCGACTATATGTATAGTGGATGATAACAAGCCACATGATCAGTACATATTCAGACACTAGGTGCACAGAGGGGAGCTATAGAGAAAAGAATTGACCTGGTCAGCTTTAACTGTCAACTTGACACAGACTGGAGTCACTTCGGAGCCTCAACTGAGAAACTGGAAGGACCTGTCAGCATGTCTGTGAGGGATTCTACTTAGTTGATGTAGGAAAGCCCAGACCACTGTGGGAAGCATCATTCCCTACACAGGGGCCCTGAGTTATGTAAGAAAGATAGCTGAGCACGAGCCTGCCAGCCCACAGTCAGCATCCTCCATGGTTCCTGACATACCTCTTTGTCTGTGAAGTGAGTTCCCTGGTCAGGGGTAATTCTGTATGGGATGGCAAGCTAGGCTGCCATCAAGTTCCTGCTTTGAGTTCCTTTAAGAGTGGCCTGTAACTTGGCATTGTAAGTCACATAAATCTTTTTTTTTTTTCCTTCTCCAAATGTTGCTTTTAGTCAGGGTGTTTTGTCCTAGATACAGAAGTGAGACTAGGACAGGAGTCAGACAGCAGAGTGGAGACCAGGTCCAAGGCAGCCTCATGGAAGGGACTGGAATAGTCTAAGCGGAAATGACTTCCAACCTGAGCTCTGTGTCCAGCCTAACTACAGATTCAGTGCCTCCACATGTTAGCTTCTTCAAAACATTTACTCTCTACGTCCATGTTTGAGAAACCACCCTGGAGGTGCTCCATCCAGCCAGGGAGAAAGGGATGGGACACAGGGAACAAGGTCCGGATTTCAACAGAGAGACAGACACCTGGCCTAAGGATCACCTAAGAGACTCCCAGCAACAATGCCATGTGACTTCTCATAGACATGCACCACGGCAGACAAGGAAAAGATTCCTCGCTAGTGAGTTTATTGGGGTGCCTGGCAGGAGCATGGGTGACTCAAAGGCAGCTGCCATCACCCCTCCCCACTGCCATGTGGGAGATGATTCATGGAAGCTACAACCCTGGTGCTCCCAGCATGCCTTGCAGGCAGCTCCACTGAAGAGTCTCCTCTTCCTTAGACATTGTTACTACTTTAGAAACTTGGGGATGAATGAGCTTTGTGAATCTTCTATTTTTCCAGCTTCCCAAGCCAGGTTAAGTTTCCCAGCTTCCTCCCCCAAGGAGGAAGTAACTAATGGCAGAGAATGATTTTCCTAACGTCTGTGATCTACATGAGTTATGTCATGAGATTTGGTGAACTTGAGAACAGTGTGGGAATGGGTAAGAAGAGCCAAACATACAAGGAATCGAGAGCAACAATAAACCTCAGGGCTGGAGAGACAGCTTGGTGGTTAAGACCATGGACTGCTCTTGTAGAGGACCCAAGTTCATTTCCCAGCACCCTAGCTCATGACTGCTTGTAACTCTAGCTCAGGACATCCAACAGGTACACATACATACACATACACACACACACATGCTAAGCACACTTACAAGTACAAGGAAATGAGGATGCATTTGATGGACAACATTTAAAGGCACACTAGCATACTAGCATGGGGCAGCATCATCCTTCCTTGAAGAGAAACTGACACTCTTGTGTGTTCATGGGCCCATACCTCTCTGTGCTGCTGGGAAGAAAGGCTTCATGCTATGCGAATTAGCTAGAAATGGGCTTTGGTTGCATTTGGACTTTGCTTGAGATTCCAGGCTTCAGCAAAGCTACCATCATTCTCCCCATCGGAGTTCATATGAACTGGAGAACCCTTGGCGGTCTGGGTGGTGGGGTGGTTCCATATCTAAGAGAGCTGGAGAGCTAGCTGCTGAGGTAGGGAAGGCCAAGGGCCGGAAGCATTTCTAGTGAACATGGATCACCACTTTCTTTGGTGAGAACAACGGGTGTTTAAATCTATTCCAAAGGTCAGAGCAAGGGAGAGAGCACTGGATTCAAGGACTGGACATTTTTCAAGTAAAGTCGGCACTGAAGAAGGTGAAATGGACACTCATCCTCAGGGAAGCTCAGCATGGAGGCAAGGAGTGGCGGTAAGGTAGCCAGGTAAACTTTTGAGAAACTTTTCCAGCATGGGTGTGTGGACTGGAGCCACAGTGGACTGGAATAAAGATACCAGCTCCAATCAACTGCAGGTGTTTCTCTTCTATCATCTGCCCCCGACACAGTGCTTCCTGGTCCCATATATCCTGATTTGTGGGACTGCTGTTGCTGGCCACTGGGGTTCTGAGATATAATTTGTTATTTATGATGCCTGTGCTGAGCCCAGGATTTCTCAGCACAGTCTGGATGCAGGGATGTCTCAGGACACGATCCAGGCATGGGCCTTACCTTGGTGGCATGCCCAGCTTCGCTGTAGGTGCCTGTGCAGGGCTCACACATCTGTCAGCATCTTGGTCACTTCTTTCTGGTTAAAAGCAACAGCTTTACTTGTCTCTCCCCAATATGTAATAAGGGGTGATTAAGTGTTCTTAGGAAAAAATCAATGCTCACTACACATTTTGAAAACCGAAAGGCTAATTTCCACCCCCGAGTTATCTCCGCTAGGGTCATTTGTAACCTCCTGTGTAATGCTTCCTCTAGAAGCTGCTGCGGATGGCTGGGATGCGTGAGCCTTTGTGAGGCATGAGGATATTTTCAGGTACCACTCAGTCTTGGACCCTGGGGTCCTAGATTTAAACCTTACAGGACGTAAGAAAGTAAAACCATATAATCAGGTGCTGTTTGGAGTGTACAATCCACTTCATTAGCATATGTCAGAGTCCTAGCCCTAGATCCTGAGAGTATGGCCTCATTCATAAAGGGTCGGATAAGCTGGGGGAGGGGCGGGGGGAGGAGAGGGGAAAACTGCAATAACAGCTCAGCCATTAAAGCTCTTCCCACACAGACATGAGGGCTGGAGTTTGGATCCACAGAAACCCTGGGTGGGTGTGATACCTAGTTTTATGCCAACCTGACACAGCTAGAGTTATCTGAAAGGAGAGAACCTCAATTGATAAAATGTCTCCATAAGATCCAGTTGTAATGTAGTTTCTAAATTAGGGATTGATGGGAGAGTGCCTTGACCATTGTAAATGGTGCCATGCCTAGGCTGGTGGTGCTGGGTTCTATAAGAAAGTAGGCTGAGCAAGCCATAGGGAGCAAGTCTGTAAACAGCACCCCTCCATGGCCTCTGCATCAGTTCCTGCCTCCAGATTCCTGGCCTGTTTGAGTTCCTGTCCTGATTCCTGATGAACAGCATATGAAAGTGTAAGCCTCCTCAACTTGCTTTGTGGTCATGGTGTTTTGTCACAGCAATAGAAACCCTGACTAAGACAGTGGGTGTGTCAGCCATCTTAAAATTCCAGCCTGGGAAGGCCGAGACAAGGGATCTCCCAAACAAGCTGGCTAGGAAGACTAGCCATTATTAGTGAGCTCTGAGTTCGACTGAGAAAACTTGTCTCGGTTAATAAGATGGGATATGGATCGAGTTGATATTGACCTCCACATGCATGTGCACACACATGCACAGATACCCATATATCCATATACATATGTCCACACACATACAAAAAATGCATGAACACATGCTCACTTCACACACATGAATGGGGGAAGGGTCATTGTGGACATAAGCAAGTTAAAATGAGGTTATGAAGATGGGCCAGATCCAAATACCCAGTGTCCTCATGAAGGGGAAGCTGGAGGCAAAGGTCGCAGCCCGAGAACCCACAGTGTGTGCAAGCAAACATGGCTGTCACTCACCAAGAACGAAGGCCAGGATGACTTCTGTATTAGTAACTTTTCTCATGTTTGGACTAAATACCCAATGAAATCCACATAAGGGAAGGGTGCGTCTGGCTCACAGTTTGAGGGAACACAGTCCATCATGGTGGGAACGCACGGCAGTGGGAGGCTGAGGCAGGCAGCTACAGTCAGGAAGCAGAGAGTGTGAAATACTGATGCTCAGCTTACTCTCTCCTTTTTATGCAGAACATGGGCTGGTACCACCCACACTCAGAGTGGGTCTTCCCGCATTAGATACCCCCAAGATATCAACCACCCACATGTGGTAGTATGTCACAGCTGCCCAAGAGAACTGGCACAGTCACCAGCATGGGAGGAAAGGAGCAAGCCACCACAGCAGCTGTCCACCCAGTCTGGCTCCTAGGAGATGTAAGGCAACAGTCATGACAAGGCAGAAGCAGCAAGTCTGATGGTGTTGGTCAGATGGTGTTCAGCGTGTCAGTCAGAGCTCTCCACCAATCTGGCTCCAGGTGCTGGCACCTCTTGCTTCTTATGCCAGTTGGCAGCTGAAGCTAAGGAGGGAAGGGGAGACCTTTGCAGTGGCACGTTGCTGTGTATGAGGGCACAGAGCAGGGGGTATGCCTTCCCACTGCAGGAAGACACGTGAGTTCATGCCCATGCTGACAAGGTGGGGCGGGGGAGCTGGTTGTGGGGTTTCAATAGTTCAGAACACTCTGTGTGGATTATGTGGTGTTGGTATCCCTGCAGCTCTTTTGAGCTCAGAAAAGTCATGCTGGTCAATCAGGATGCCAGGGACTGATGCTTGGGGAAGGTTCACACACACACACACACACACACACACACACACACACACACACACAC
>CAJQZJ010037421.1:3953505-3970699 GCA_907164525.1 Lophiomys imhausi
ACACACACACACACACACACACACACACACACACACACACACACACACCCCATGGGTACCTTGACAGAAATCACCCTGCTCTCTGGTCAAGAGCCACTGGTGCAAGACTGTATTAATATTAAACACCACAGAAGGCAAAAGAGCCCAGCTGTCAAGTTCCTAATGGCTCCCTAGGCACCTTCTCTCCAGCACCTGCAGCTTCCTTGGAAGACATGATGGCCAGTCACAGAGGAGCCAGGGCAGGTTGAGGAGGGCTCCAGTGCATCTGGTACATCAATATTGAATGAGGCTGACCTACTAATTTGCCCCTGAAGGATCCTCAAGTCTCTGCTTGCACTGTTCTCTACAGCACAGCTTTACTGTGAAACTTCTCAGTAAAACCTCTCAGAAAGGGACAATGATGGGAAGCTCCCAGGATGGGCAGGCACTTCATTCCACCTCCTCCTTGACCCTCACTGCCACCATTCTTGTCTTGCTGGGGTTGTGTGGCAGGACACAGTGACCTCCCATTGTGGCTTTCCACCTCTTACCCAGCCCTCTCAGCTCTTAATTTGCCTAGTACCAGAATGTCCTCTGCAAGCAAACCAGGTGCATGGGATATGATGTCTTTTATCCACTTTAAGTGTGGTGTGGGGATTAAAAGCATGTGGCTAGTGGGACACCTACTAGGGCTCAAAATCAGTCTCTGCCAAGCTCAAACCCTCTGTCCTTTATTCATTAACACACCATCACCATGGTCTGCTTCTGCACATTCCTGCCTGCCTTTCAGCTTCATTTTGCAACTTGGACTCATGACGATACAACACGTCAGAGTTGTGCCTCTGAGCTTCCTCCGCTCTGGCAACTCCTTCTCCAGAATGCCTCCTCTCTGCGCTGTCCTGGCTCTCTCCCTTCTCAGTTCAGATGTACCTTAGGGAGGCTCACAAAGAGTGGGATTTGCCTTCTCATCTCTGTCCTTTGATCCTATTTTAATTTTATCCACAGCCTTCATCACAACACGTTGAGTTTGTTAATCTTTTCCCAACGAGTCACCCCATTAGCATGCATGCCTCATCACAGCCAACATGGTGTGACTTTCAGTATGTGACTCTCAGTATTGCCTCAGATTCCAGGCTGAGTCTTCACCAGGGCAAGGTTGGTGTGACCCCAAATATCTCTCTGGATTTCCAGGGTAAACTCCCCACCCACAAGTGATAGTATTGGGAGCGGAGTGTTTTAGAAGGGAAACAGGACATGACTGAGAAGCTTGAATGGGAATAGTTGTTGTGATAGAAAACCTATGTCCTTGCCAAGTGAGGACACAGCCAGAAGCTACCATCTATGAAGAAGGAAGCAGCCCTCACCAGTCATGACTGATGTTGTGACCTTGGACTTCCAACTTCCAGATCTGCAATGGATTAGCAGTGGTTTGATATCACCAATTGATACTATTTTGTAAGCACAGCTCTAACGAAGGAAGACAGGGGGAAAAAAATCTCTCATTCACACATGATAGTAGTTCCAGGACCTGGGACAGTACACAGCACAGAGCAGACATCCACCCACCTCTCCCCTGAGTCTCAGTCAACACCGCCTTCAGACGTTGAAACGTATAGACCATCCAGGTTACATCTAGGGGCTCAGCTACGACGTGCTGCATTTGGTGGCATTTCTGTTCTGTGCTCTTGGCTCACAGAGGCCAGCGCTGAAGCTGCTGTCCTGGACTACAAGCTCTTTCCAGGTGGTGCTGCAGGATTCACAGAATCCTGGTGGGAAACTGGATACCAAGCCTTGTCTATGGAGTGGGTGGGGGTGTGGGGGTAAGGGGATGGCTTCACTACACCTCAACATTTCAGGAGCACTGGGTGTTCCTGCACAGGGTTATTTGAGGGTACCAGGGCTACCTGTTCCCATATTCAGAAGAAGTTCTTCCTCATAAGCCTGGAGCACTGTCACCTATACTTTGAAGGAGAAGATATCCAAGTTCCCAGACCTGTATCCTTACAGAGAGGTATACCCTGTCCTTGGAGAAGACAATGCAAAATCCAGGTCACCATAGGTGTTACTAGATACGGCACATTGGAGCACACACTGTCATAAATTAATGGCAGTGTGTGGCTTTAAAAGGTTAGTTCAAGAATTGCTTAGGATGGAGATATCAGGTAGGAGAGATGGCTTAGTTGGAAAATACTTGCCACACAAGCATGAGGCTCCGAGTTCTATCCTCATAAGCACATTTAGCTGGGCAGTGGTGGTGCACGCTTTTAATTCCAGCACTTGGAGGCAGAGGCAGGTGGATCTTTGAGTTCAAAGCCAGCCAGAACAAAGACCAGGACAGCCAAGGATACAGGGAGAAACCCTGTCTTGAAATGGATGCGCGCGTGTGTGGACACACACACACACCACATTTTTTTTTTTTAAGGCAGGAATAGCAGAACCTTGGAAATCTGACTTAGTTGGCAAGTTCCATGTCAGTGAGAGAATCTGTCTCAAAAAACAAGATAGATGACACTTGAAGAATGACAGCCAAGGTTGTTCTTTGGCCACTGTTCCGCTCGGTTCTCGAGACCCCAAAGACCACCCAGGAGCCAACTCCGATGTAAATACATGAGGGTTGTCTATTCAAGCTCAGAGCTTGGACTCTCAACACTCACTGACACAGCAGTTTGAGTGGAGAGCCCCCAGACCCAAAAGTACAGAGTTTATGTAGAGACTCAGACAAAGAAGCAGGTTCTTTACCATATGATTGGATGACATTTGGGTAGCTAGTCATGTCCATTTCTGATTGGCCCGTTGTTACTGACTAACCAGCTGCGGTCAGCTTGACCATCAGAAAGTTTGTTTAGACTCTTTGGGTGCTTTCTCAGAGTGAGCTGTCTGGTGATGACAAGGGAACATCCCTGGAATGCAAGGTCGGGTACATTTTTGTTGTTGTTCTGGAGCTGGAGGTCAGCTCTGAGTCACACTTAATACAAAATGGAATCTTGTTTTCAAGATGGATTCAGCCATGCTCCACAGCCACCACACACATATATGTTCACACACACCCACACATGTACATGCATCTCCACTAAAGAAGACATTCATTATTAAAAAAAAAAAAATCCCAGCCACATGAGGTGGGTCGGGGTTGTTCCCTATGATGCTCTGTCCTCAGGGTGGTTGCCTTTAGGCTCAGCACCACATTCCTTTACCACCACACCACTCAGGGTAGGAGGTATGTGCATGGTAGGGAAGGCGGTTTCTTCAAGGAGCTTTGCCCTTGATGCCCCAGTTAGCAAACTTTCCTTTCCTGCTTATATGTAGCCCAGGGGCTGCACTTGCAAGGATGGGGCTGGAAAGAAGCAGATGGGTGTGGCACCTTGGAATTAAAGCCACCGTGATTCCTCCTCTAAGAACAAGGAGGGTCTGCATCCCTGAGGGCAGGTCAGGGGCATCTGCTAGCTGGTGACATCAGAATCCCGGCATCAGTGGAGAAGCAGAGTGAACTCTTAATGGTTCTTGTGAGGTTTGCCTCACCAGTGCCGCTGGTGACCCCTTCCAGACCATGCTGCTGATTTTTAAGGATAGCCTTACCACATCCCACCTCAAGGAAGGGCATCCTGTGTTCTCAGAGCTTGGTGGACAGGGCAGGGGGAAACAATTTCTACTGAGAGTCATGAAGACATTTCTCCATTGGGTAAGTGGATATTTGGCATTTACAATGTGATTATCGAGAGTGGGTGTGTGACCCATGGGAGTCCTCATGTTGTCACATGAGCTTTTCCCATAAGAAACCAGAAAGAAGGGGAATATGAGGGCTCTCACCTAAGCCCCAAACCTGCCCTGGGTCTGCATTCCCACCTCCACCCCAACCCAGGGCCTCCAACTGAGAGCTTAATACATGGGCTTATGTCCGTCCTAATTCACAGAATTACTAAGTGTAGCTTCCTTTTTGATGAATTCTACCTTTTAAGGCTGGAATTATGTTTTTGGTTAGGGAAAAAAATGGTGAGCAAGAGGGGAAATAAATTCAATCCATTGCTGTAAATGGCAGCCTGTACTTGAGCTATGCAGGGCTGAAGCCAGCAGGAGCAGGAATCCCTGCAGGGAAGCCACACTTCTCGAGGCGAGAGCTCTGATGGTCCACACACAGCAGATGGCAGCACATGTGTTCCGTGTGTCCCTGAGAAGGCACTGCATATGGGGATGCTAATGTTTAGAATTCACACAGCCCAGGATGCACTATGACTTAGGGGCAACTACAGATTCCCCACTTCCCCCACAACCTTCCTGTTCAGAGCAAGGATTCAGCTACCCTTGACTTTATAATAACCCCTTCATGACTCAGCAAAGCCCACCCCACTCAACTCCACTGACCTGTTTGACTTGTCTTAGTGTAGCTGGCTGGGACTCACAATCATGAGAGGGGTCTCAGGGTTGGGGGGGGGGGGCTTTCCACTACTCCAATGTGGCTTGTCTGAGTTCTTTGGAGATTTGATGGCATAAAGACAGAAAATACCACCACAATTCTTTATAGACCTGGAAAAAGCAATTCTCAACTTCATACAGAATAACAAAAACCCCAAAATAGCTAAATCAATCCTGTAAAATTAAAAAAAAAAAACATCTGGAGGTATCATCATTGCAGATTTCAAGCTGTACTACAGAGCAATAGTAATAAAAACAGCATGGTACTGGTATAGAAACAGACCAGTGGATCAATGGAATCGAACTGAAGACCCACAAATGAACTCACACACCTATGGTCACTTAATCTTCCACAAGGAACCCAAAACTATACAATGGAAAAAGGACAGCATCTTCAACAAATGGTGCTGGCCTAACTGGATGTTGCTATGTAAAAGAATGAAATTAGACCCATACTTATCACCTTGCACAAAACTTAAGTCCAAGTGGATCAAAGACCTTAACATAAAACCCGACACACTAAATCTAATAGAAGAGAAAGTGGGAAAACCCTCGAACTCACCGGGACAAGTGACAACTTCCTAAACAGAACACCAACAGCTCAGGCTCTAAGACCAACAATAAATGGGACCTCATGAAACTGAAAAGCTTCTGTAAAGCAAAAGACACTGTCATTCGAACAAAATGGCAGCCTACAGATTGGGAAAAAATATTCACTGACCCCACATCTGACAGAGGGCTAATATCCAAAATTTATAAAGAACTCAAGAAATTAAGTGCCAAGAACCAAATAATCCAATCAAAAAAAGGGAAACAGAACTAAACAGAGAATTCATAAAGGAGGAATCCCTAATGGCTGAGAAACACTTGAAGAAATGCTCAGCATCCTTAATCATCAGAGAAATGCAACTCAAGATGACTATGAGATTCCATTTCACACCTGTCAGAATGGCTAAGGTCAAAAACTCAAATGACAGCACATGTTGGCGAGGTGGTGGAGAAAGAGGAACACTCCTCCATTGCTGGTGGGAGTCCAAGCTTGTGCAACCATTATGGAGGTCAGTTTGGTGATATCTTAGAAAACTTGGAATATCCCTATCTCAAGACCCAGCCATACCACCCCTGGGTATACATCCAAATGATTCCTCACCAAACCACACAGACATTTCCTCATCTATGTTCATAGCAGCCTTGTTTGTAATAGCTATAAACTGGAAACCAGATGTCCCTCAACCGAGGAATAGATTAAAAAACTGTGGTACATCTACACAATGGAATACTACTCAGCCATCAGAAACAACAAAATCATGCAATTTGAAGCCAGATGGATGGAACTAGAGAAGCTCATCCTGAGTGAGCTAACCCAGACTCAGAAGGATGCACATGGCATCTATTCACTTATAATCAGATTTTAGCCATATAGTACAGGATAACTATCCTACAACCAATGCACCAAAGGGAACATGAACACAGACTTTGTTTCCTGTCAATGAGACACTTTGCCCTAGTGGTACTGCTTTGTAGGCCCCCAGTGTATGAGGAGGCTCTTGGCCCTCATATGAGTGCTGATCTGGGGTAGGTGACTGATATGTAGGGACATTCAACTCCTTAGGAGTAGGATGGAAGGGATAGGGGGAAGAGGGTGGGAGGGCGGGACTGGGAGGGGTGGAAAGAAGGCACTGTGATGGAGTTGTAACCTGAAATAATAAATAAACATTAAAAAAAAGAGAGAAAAGAATGCCCCTGCAAGCAGCACTAAGCTGGAAACTGTGAGTTGAGGCTGCTGTGTGTCTAGGCTGCCTTATGGAAATTTTCTGAGACTGGAGAGAGAAATAGTCTTGATGTACCCCAAGCCTCTGGATCCATCTCTGCCTGAAGCTAAACTTGGGTATATTTTTGCTTGGAGACTGAATGAATAGATTTCCTTTTTCTTTTCTTTTTATATTACCTCCCCTTCCTTTCTCCCCCCTCATGTGTGTGTATATCTGTATATTTGTGTGTCTATATGTCTGTGTATATGAGGGTGCCACAGTGCATGTGTGCAGGCCAGGAATAACTTTTGGGAGTCATTTCTATCCTTCTGACATGTAGATTCTGGTGATCCAACTGTGGCCATCAGACTTGATGGCAAGGGCTTGCCTTTATCCACTGAGCCATTTTGCTAGCCCTTAATTTCCGTTTTTTAAAGACACTAAGATACACATGCCATGAGCTTTAGCATAGGAACTTTTGCATATCTGTCTCTCTCTGTGTGTGTCTGTCTCTCTATGTGTATTTGTGTGTCTGTATGTGTGTGTGTGTGTGTGTGTGTGTGTCTGTGTGTGTCTGTGTGCAAGGCTGGAGAATAGAACCCTGTCTTGCATATGTAGGAAAGTACTCTACTCATATTCCACACCTCAGCCCTAAACTATATTTTACTGCATAGAAATCCCATGGAACATATACCTCCCATCTCTGGGTCTCAGTTAGCTGCTTCAGCTCCTGCCATGTACATCTTTATCCAAACCAGGGGACAAGCAAGAGATTCACAAATGTATATCATTAAATGATACAATATAAACACAAGCATATGTCCCTTTTACACATATCTGGTAACAGGGAGATACAGGCTTATATTAGTCACTTTCTCTTGTGATAAAACATCATGACCAGAAGCAGTTTGTGGAAGAAAGAGTTTATTCTAGGCTTATGATTCCAGAAGGATTAGGACCCATCGTGGTGGGAAGGCAGGGCACTGGGCATGTTTAGTGGCAGAAACAGGAAGCAGAGGGCTAACATCCTCAAGTGTACAAGCGAACCAGAGAGAGAGAGAGAGAGAGAGAGAGAGAGAGAGAGAGAGAGAGAGACTGTGAATGCTGAAAGGATGACTCATCCTTAGAGACACATTTTCTCCAGCAAGGCTGTACCATTTAAACCTCCCTAAGGAGCACCACCAACTGGAGGCCAAGTGTTCAAATACCTGACCCTATGGTGAGTATTCTTATTCAAACTGCCACAGGTGTATTATGGGTATATTGTATGGCGAAAGGAATAAAGAGGAAGATATAGGTGGGTATATACTCTATCTGGTGCAAGACCCAACAGCATATAAGAGTGACATGTAGAATATCGAGTGTTCCGAGATCATGAAGGGGTGTGGGGTACCTGGAAGGACCATTCCCCATGAAACATTGAAGGTTACTTTAGAGAGAAAGAGAGCAAGTGGTAAGTGTCATATCTTTGAGGGTCTAGACCAATGGTTCTCAACCTTCCTAATGTTGCAGCCCTGTAATACAGTTCTTCATGCTGTGGTGACCCCCCAACCATAAAATTATTTCATTGCTGCTTATAACTGCAGTCTTGCTACTGTTATGGATCGTAATGTAAATGTTTGGTAAGCAGGTTGTCTGACATGGGACCTCCCCCCAAAGGAGTCACAACCCACAGCTGGTCTAGATAGCGCATGATAGAATTTGATGACACACGAGGACACGATCCCTGGGGACTAACGGAAAGATCAAGTCTGAGGCTGCAGGAAATGAGTGTGTGAGTTTCATTAAAGGACCCGCTTCATGAAGCCAGAAGCAGGGAGCTGAAACCAGACAGAGAGAGACGACTTAGATAGGGGCAGAGTCAAAGGTGCCATGCTTGGGAATGAGTATTAAAGATAGGAAGCAAGGATCTTTGGGAGAGGTGGGCCCAGGTCTCCTTGTTGAACTTAGGTCTTGTTCACATCATGGGTAGACAGGTTCATGAGGGAGCCTGGGCCCACCTGCAGCCCTTGGGAAGGACCCATAACACGTCTGCCATAACTTAGCATTTTGTTCATTTTATTTCTCTTCTGTTGTTGGCTTCAGAATGTGTATGCATGTGCATGTGTATGTGTGTGTGTGTGTGTGTGTGTGTGTGTGTGTGCGCGTGCGCATGCGCGCGCATGTGTGCAGGGGGGAAGGGTAGTGACAGTTTGGCTGATGATCAGGAAGATTTAGTCTATGAGACTGTAATACTTTTGGGAACAGGCCTAGCGAATATATGAGGAAAGACTTGATTTTTCCTTTGGCTGTGGCATGTGTGTTTGGAGACTTCATACATGGAGTAACAGCAGGCACCTTGGGACTCTGAGGAGACAGGTATGTTGAAAAAGGCTCCCATGGATGTGGGGGCAGGTGGGGAGATAACTCAGTAAGTAAAGTGTTTGTCTTTTGAGCATGAGAACCTTGGTTTGACCCCCAGAACCTTCATAAAAAAACTGAGCATATTGGTGGACCATTGTAATCCCAGTGATGGGGAGGCACAGACAGGATGATCCCTGAGATCCACTGACTAGCCCTCTAGCTGATTTGGGCAAACCTTAGGTCCCACTAAGAACCTTGTCTCAAAATAAAAAAAGGTAGACAGTCTGAGGAACAACACCTTAGCCTGACCTATGGGTATAATATGTGTGCACATGCATGTGCATCTGCTCGCATAAACAGATTCAAGGCACCCAGGCCACATCACACCTGACTGTGTCCATCAGGTTGGGGACAGCAAAGTCCTTAGTCTGTCAATCAAATCCTCGATAAGGTTTAGACATCAGCATCAGGATGAACACCTGAATAAATAGACAGGAGATGATGAACCCAAAGGAGAAAGGGGAGGAGGGTGGAAGAGGACTGGAAGAGGGAGGGAGGGAGGGAGGAAGGGAGGGAGAGGGAGAAAGATGAGGATGAGGCAGGGGAAGAGGAGGGAAAGAAAAAAAAGGTAAAATGTGCCTAGGAATTATGCTCCTAATCTCCAAGCAGGTGGAGGCAGGCCTGATGAAGCTAAGGGGTGATAGAAAACCTAGATGTTGCAGAATCTGAGCTGAGCAGATTGCCCAGCCAGTAGGGGCAGCCACAGGGTGTGATGAAGATAAAAGGGCCACCTCCCTCAACTTTGCTTCTCAGGTTAAGGACACAGAAAGACCTCCGGTGATAGGTGTTCAGTGCCCAGCAACACTGAAGCTGAGACAGGCAAGCTGTGTGGCTTGCTCAGCGTGGCCCTAATGTCCTGCTGTCCTGGAATGACTGTTACACAGATGTTCTTTTCTTCCCCTCTGAGAAATTCCTATGCTGGACCATTAAATACCATGACCATCGCATCTCAGAAGTGGCCTCCTAAGCTGAGTGCTGGGTAAGTAGCAGGCAGAGCTAGGCCAAAAGGTGTCAGATCAGAGGAGATCGGGTGTGTCCTTTAATCCCAGCACCCAAGGGCTCTGTTTCACAGAGAAAGCCTCATTCAAAACACACACACACACACACACACACACACACACACACACAGAAGTTAGACAACAGGATCATCTCCAGGGCACACTGCTTCTGAGAGAATCCAGTTTTCCAAAGTTAGAGGAAATCCCGAGAATTCTGCATCTAATCTCTCTTCCAAACACTACGTACTTCAGTCTTTTTTGAGCAGTACATAAATTCTTTATTAACAAACAATACTCATGTTCTGCTCACTATATGCCAAGCTCTGCTCACTATATGCCAAGCTCTTCCTCACATCTGTAAACATACAGATGTCCCATCCATAGAGAAGGCAGCATAATCACTGGCCCATGGATGGAGAAGCAGAGAAGGTTGGACGGCCCAGCTCACTCAGGGGTTTGCACAGCTAGAGAATGTGCAACTTGAAATTATTACTAGGGTCTTCTGCCTCAAGTTTCTGCAATCATAAGGTTTCTGCACTCACACACAAATACACACACACACACACACACACACACACACACACACACACACACTCCAATGGTTACTTCAAAGGAATAAGGAAAGGTATTTCCATTGAAGCTGAAGATAAAAGAAAATATTTTCACAACACTTCAAAAAAATCACAAAAGGATTCTTCATGCAATTCTGCATAATTAGGAGATAATAATTGATTTAAATTTTAATATTTATTTGTGTGTATATGGGCTCATGCACTCGTGTGTGCAAGCACATACCATGGTGCACGTGTGGAGGTTAGAGGATACTTCTCAGGAGTGGGTTCTTTCCTTCTACCATGTAGGATCCAAGGATCAAATTTGGGTCATCAAGCTTGGCGCAAAATGCCTTTATCCACCGAGCCATCTAGTCACCTCTACAATTGCTTTTATAAACCAGATAAGAGAGAAGCTAGGGTCTCAGTGATACACATATGCACACATGGATGGCTAGGGTCTTCTCAATGAGTTGTCTGTCCTCCCACTGTCACTTCTCTTCCAGAGCATGAGGCCCTGAACTCTGACATGTGGGGGTGAGAAAAGTCAAGGCCACCCGCCCCTCAGATGCCACCTGGATTTGCCCATGTCTCCTTTTCTGTTCAAAGCAACACAGATGAGACCCCTGAGCTAATTGCAAAACAAACCCAGACAAGGAGAAAAGGCTCCCAGAAGGCAGTCAGATACACCCCTCTCGTCTCATTAATTGTCAGCCTGGTACTTCATTTTCTGCACAGATAAATCACTGGCCCAGAAAACACGACCCTGATCCATAGGGACCCAGAAAGGGCAGGGTGGCCTCGGAGCCTCAGGACACGTTTGTTTCTTCCGTGTAAGATGTCGACTCTAATAAAGGGAGATGGCCAGAGCTTAACTGTGCTTTCTCTGAGGGTGGGATGTCTGGTACCTGAATTTCAATGGTTCTCACTGCAACACTGTTTCATCCCCAGGCTTCTGGCTCATGAACCTACCCTGTCTTTGAGGCTAAGCTCATCCGGTAACCAAGACAGCCTGTGCTATGTCTGTCTGGGGCATCTTTCGATAGTCTGACACCCAGCTTTGCATAGATGCTTCAGTCCCAAGGAACACAGCTCTCCCTGGATCAAACAAACTCTGAGGTCAAAATCTTATTTCCATAAATGATCCTTCATCCTGGGAGAGGCCATGTTGCTGAGCAGAGGGTGGGGAATTTCCTCATGGTACTTATTTGTTTATAGAGAAGGTCTCATATCACCCAGGATGGCCTTGAACTCCTGATCCTCTTGCCTCTATCTCCCCAGTCTTGGAATTACAGGCATGTACCACCACACAGTTTATGCAGTCCTGGGGATCCAAGCCAGGGCATTGTGTATGCTAGACAAGCACGCTACCATCTGGGCCACATTCTCAGCCCTGTTCATTGTAAGGAAAAGTATATTTGCCACCAGACTTGCTGCCTTGATTTCTTTTGAGCTACTGTACTATAAAATTGTGTCCTAAGCCTCTCTGAGCCTGGGTTTCGGGGTGCCCCAAGTTGGTATGGCCAATCTTTTCTTATATTCATGGGGCTCAACACTCTTATGTCACAGGAAAGGGACATGCCTGTTTTGTGGGTTGGATAGACGGGTGGCATATCTTTCACTTGAACTGGCAAGCATTCAAGCCCGTGGCTTGTGTGACAAGCTGATGTCAGCCAACCCAGGGCATTGTCCACCTTTCTTTACTCAGGTCCTTCTGATGCAGGCCAGGCTTGGTATGGGCTGTGTGCCCTTGTAATCGGCCCTGCCCCCATTCCATTGCCCATGGGTCTCTGCAAGGAGATGACTTGGGCAATTGTGTGTGCAGAGACTGCCCAGCTAGTCATCAAGGAGGTACGGGGCGGGCTGGAAGGGAGGGAGGCTGGGCATGGTGAAGGCGTGTGTTCCTTTAAATGAGTCATCCTCACAGTGTCTAGATTGAGTCCTCGGTGAGAGGAACTCTCTCCCCAGGGCTTACATCTCATTTTGTAGCTGTCATCTCCCCCAATCATCTTTTCCTCCCTTGCAAGGAAAAAAAGTCCCCAAGGTAATTGGACATGTCACAGTAGCTCCTGACAGAGCAAGGCCAAACTCCCTCACACTGTGTGTGAACTAAGCGAACTCCTGAGGGGCCGAGTCCCCAGCAGCAGTCCCCCTTGGGGGTCAGAGAAGAATGGTGCAACGAGAGTGTCCCCAGTGCAGGGAGAGGGAGGAGATGTGCCTTTCCAGATGGATTTTGGCATGAGATTTTGTCTTAATCAATGAGGCTTCCTTTTTTTTTAATTTATTTTTTATTTCTTCAAGTTACATCTCAATCACAATCCCCTCCCTACTCCCCCCTCCAGTCCCACCCTTCCACCCTCCTCCCCCTCAGCCCCACCATCCTCTTCCCTTCTTCTTTTTTTTTTTTTTAGTTTAAGGTATTTATTTTTCCCCCCAACAGCTCTCCCTTTCAGTCCAAATAATGGTTCTTTTTCTTATAACTATAAATACAATACAAAACAACAGAAATAAATAGGTCATGATTATAAGAGTTATATGGCTTAGCATACATTCCCAATGTCCAGTCCATATGTATTTGGCACCTGACTTTAACATTCTACTATCTAACCATCTCCATGAGTTTAAAGTTCTATATCTAACTCAGCTTTCATACTAACTTGTCTCATAATTTTAAAAATATCTTCTTAGATCCAGAACACCCTCTTGATTCCTAAACAACTCAAAATTTAACTATGAGACTCTAGCTATCTGTTCTTCAACCACCTCAGAGACCGGAGAGGGATAAATATATCTGATTATATAGGAAGTGCAGGGCCTGCAGCTTCCAAAACTAAAAAATGACATACCAGTGGCTGCCTGGACAGTTCCCATTTTCTCTCCATACATTACAGCATCAATCTTCAGCCATTTGGCCCCATTTCTCTGACAGACATTGGTTGTAGAGCAGGAATTATGAAGGACTTACCTACCCTGTCTTGGCAGAGCTAGGCTGTCGACTTACCTGCTTCCAAGTTTTGTCCTTTTTGGACAGAAGTCTGTCTACAGTTGAAGCAAGTGGTTTTTCTTGCCAAGAGAATGGCTTACCACCAATTTAATCATCTCCCACTGGAGATTCTTCGATGCTCATCTTCTACTTGGAGTAATATAGGGGGTGCTGTCAGGAGCTGACATGTCTCGATATCAAAAAATCTTAAGTTAAGAAAACATCTTTGAATGCCATATTCTGCAGATCTCTTGAGGTTTTTGAAGATGCCCTATCTATCTCTTATATTTAGATAAGCAAATATTGCTTGTCTCTTAGCAACTTGATTTCTGAGTAGCTTAGAAAATAACTGTGATAGACTGTCATAGTAACTAACAAAATGACACGTTTTCATGACTATTAGTTTCCGTTTCTTAATTATCCTAAACAGTTTATGTCGGTTGGTAGCGAGATCTTTGTATATTGATACAAAATTAAGATTATATTTGGCCACAATGGTATTGACCCTAGTATATTAATGTAAAATTAAGATTGTATTGGGCTACATCAGTACTGATCTTTGTATATTGATACAAAATTAAGATTATATTTGGTCACATTGGTATTGATCTTTGTATATTGATACAAAATTAAGGGTAACGCTTCTTAAAGGTATTGTTTGTAGTAATACTTAAAAATGAAATGTCAAGTTTTGAGGCTTCCTTTTTAAGCATCTTTTTTTTTTTAAATTCAGGTATATATGTCTACGTGTGCATCTGCACACATACATGTGGGTGCCCATGAAGGCCTGAAGAGGGTATCAGATTCCCCTGGAGCTGGTATTACAGGTGGTTGTGAGCTGCCTGACATGGTCTCTGGGAACCAAACCGAGGAGGTCCTCTGCAAGAGCTGCAAGGACTCTTAATTTCTGAGACATCACCCCCATCTCCCCAGATTCTCCAAGAGATTTCACTTTCCACTTCCGTGCATCTCTCTGTCTTCCCTGTGCTTGGGCATGGGAGCCAGGGAGGCTGTTTGTGCCAGCATCCCTTCCAGGCACCTCCTGCTTTCAGTGTCTAAGTAGGTCTGGGTGACGATCTTTCCTCTAGAGGGCAAGAACTTCTTCCTGCTCTCCTCTGTGTTACCCATTATGCATTAGTTCATCCTGGCACTATGCTGTGTACCAAGTCTACATTTTGTATTTTCTCCCCGAAGAAGGTCAGGCCCAAACAGACAAGGAATGTCTCTCGATCCCATGTCTCCCGCGGTACTGTCTCAGAAGAGCCATTCAATATGTACTCCGGTCATGTGAGCTCAGACCGACAACAAGAAAATCACAAAAGTCTTGGAATTACAAAGGGGAGGCATGAGGACTGGTGGGGGAGCTGGCTCCGGGAGAGCATGAAGACCTGAGGTTCAAATCCCTAGAGCCCATGTAATTTCAGCAGTTCTACAGGAGAGGCAGACACAGGAGAATCCCTGAAAGCCCGCAGCCCAGCTAGCATTGCTTATAATATGCAGTGGCCAACGAGAGACTGTCTCAAACAAGCTGGAAGGTGAGGATCAGCCGAGGTTGTCCTCTGCTCACCATATGTGCACTGTGATATGTATGTACCCACACACCCTATCACACTCAAAAACTCAAATATAAGCACATATATATGAAGAGAAATGGATACATGAGTAAACCAAAAGTCTCATCCCACCTGTGCCTCCAGTGGTGTGAGGAAAAGACTCTCTGGCTGGGTGGTTGAATGGTCTTGCCCCAAGCAAGGAAATGAAAGGAAATTCACCGCAAATTGCTCACAGTTACCCTCTCTGGCCAGTGGGCTGCCTAGTTTCCTTAAATAGTACCACAGAACTTGCCCTGTAGATTATCTTTGCACACGTGTTAATAGTGAGTGCTCACGAGACATTTGAGTCCTCCATGACTGAGAAGGTAAATTTTGGACACTCTGCCCAGTGGAATATTAAGTGGCTATGGGCAGGTTGAGAGTAGTCTCTGCTACAGAAACAGCTCTGTGGAATGTCATCAATAAAAGGGGGAGGAGGAGGGAGGGATGGAGGGAGGGAGAAAGAGAGAGAGAGAGAGAGAACAGAAGTATCCAGTCCCGCACAGGGAAGGAAGGGGTAAGAAGAAATGGCTATCATATTTGCTTAAGTTTTTCTGCACTCCAATCAGAAGGAACCACAAGAAGCCGGTGCTGATGGTTCAGCAGCTGCTGCATGGAGTCACTAAGTTGGACAGTGGCACCGATGGACTCAGAATGGGTAAGACTTCTCCCTTGTTCACCTTTCCACATCAGGATGATTTGTGAGCCAAATTCACTTTTAAGAAAAAAGAAAGGGACTGGAAAGACAGTTCAGACATTAAAAACACTGGCTGCTCTTCCAGAGGACTGCGGTTCAGCTCCAAGCACCCACATGGCAGCTCACAATCAGCTGTAACTCCAGTCCCAGAGGATCTGACACCCTCTTCTGGTCTCAGTACTGCATAGATGTGGTACACAGATAAGCATGCGGGCAAAACACTCATACACATAAACTGAGATGAAAAAGCAAAAGAAACAATGAAACAGGCTGGAGAGATGGCTCAGAGGTTAAGAGCACTGGCTGCTCTTACAGAGGACACAAACTGGGAATCTCAGCACCTATTCTGGGAGAATCACGACCACCTGGCTTTGGGGAGATCTTGTGCCCTTCTGTGGCCTCTGTGGGTACTGCACCCACATGCACACATAATTGAAAAAAATACATCTTAAAAGAAGAAACAATGAAGCTGGTATGGTGGTGCTTCAGAGACAGAGGCAAAAAGATTGAGTTAAAGGTCAGCCTAGACAATATTCCAAGACTTATATTGCAAAAAGCTTAAGTCAATCAATAAATCAATAAGACAAGAAGCAGCCTGTAGAGGTTCCTATGGCTGACAGGAGGAGATCCAAGGGTCTTTGGGTCTGCACCACAGCTCAGTCAGAGGTAGGTAGCCTTAGCAGAGATAAAGGGTCATGGATCGTAATTTCAAGGCCAGTGCACTGACCTCCAGGCTCCTGAGGTCATTGTTAAGCCTGGGTGTGTCACACCTGACAGGTTGTGGTTGTTGTCTGGTGACCCTGACAGGCAGATGGTAGCAAGGTGATTCGGAATGGTCTTCTCAGCCATGTGAGTTAGGGGTGTGTGTGTCAGTCTGTCTGTGGCCACACACTATCCTTAGGTGTGTGTGTGTGTATGTGTTTGTAGCTACACATTATCCTTAGCTCTGTGTGTGTGTGTGTCCATACACTATTCTTAGAGGTGTGTGTGTCTGTGTGGTCACACGCTATCACACTATCTTTAAGGGTGTGTGTATGTATACCCGTGTGTGTGTGTGTGTGTGTGTGTTTGTGTATGTGTGTGTGTGCAGGTTAGTGTCTGTGGCCACACACTATTACACTATCTTTAAGGGTGTGTGTGTGTGTATGTATACAAGTGTGTGCAGGTGTCTGTGCCCATACACCATCACACTATCCTTAGGTGTGTGTGTGTGTTTGTAGACACACACTATAACCCTCCGAAGGGCTGGAGCAGAGAAGCCTCTAGATACCCAGGCTGCGGCCAGCTTCCCTGGTGGGTCTTGCTGTAAGCATGCTGTTCACAAGGGTGGAAGAAATGTTCCACATTTGGTATTTCTTAGATTCTGTGCTTTGAGTTTCTCGCTTGGGTGGTTGTGTTTGTATCCTTCCTCTTCATAAACTATAACCAGGATGGTTTTTAGTGATTGCTCAGGGGATACTCCAAACCCAGGTACAAGCATCAGAAGTAAGGAAGGCCACATGACTGCTTCTCTAGTATAGGGGTGGAATGGTTGACTGACTTCCTGCCCTCTCATTACAGTTGCCTCGAAAGTGTTTGGCGTGTAGAAGGTGCTTTACTGATGATGGCTGTGGCAGTTATCAGAAGGAAACACCTGGGTACTTGAAAGGAGCCGTGGTGTCCACCCCCCATGCTGAGCCTCCCTCGGCCAATGCTCAGCCTGGGTGTACAGTGAGGCTGGATGCGGCTCTCCTCACCTTATCCCCTCATGTGAGCCCAGCCCTGCACCCATGCTCTGTTCACAACACACACACACACACACACACACACACACACACACACACACACACA
>CAJQZJ010037421.1:3970709-3986496 GCA_907164525.1 Lophiomys imhausi
CACACACACACACACACACACACACACACACACACACACACACACACCAGCTTTCGAGGCTGCTCTTGTTCCATGGCAGGCCAGAAATGAGTGACCATCAGCCATCAGACATGGCACATAGAACTGTAGGAATGAGAGTGGGTACAGATTGGTCAATGGGGGCAGAGCCCAATGTCACAAGCCTTCCTCCTTCCTCATCCAGGGTAGGAGGAAACAGTGGGGTCAGAGTGCTGACAGCAGATACCATCTGCACTTTCTAGGCAGGGGATGCTCAGTGGGTACAGGATGCCCATCCAAGGAGCTCCCTCTCGTGGCCCCCTGGCATTAGCCGAGTTTCTTTGATCCTTCTTAGGATGGATTTCCAGGGTTAGGCAGATCATTTTGGCTTACTCCCTGTGGCTGCTCAGTGTGAGCTATGGTCTAGCGGGTTCATAGCCATCTGATGGAAGTCCGATGGCAGCCAGAAAGCTTCCTGTGAGCTGCCACCTAATTCTAACTATGCAGAAAATCTGCAAACAGCCTTCTAGATGTCAGGCTGTGAGAATTTACAAAATGCAAGTAGAGAGGCGGAGACGGGAAGGAATGGCTAGGGGAGAGGTAGAAAGACATGAGCCCAGGAAAAAGATGCAGAGAGGGTGAACAGTCACACCTTGTTCTTTGTTCTTTGATTTTTTACAAATGCAGCAGAAGGGGCTGGGAGATGGCTCAGCAGGCAAAGGAGCTTGCTGCCAAGACTTAGGATCTGAGTTCAATCCCTGGGACCCACATGGTGGAAGGAGAGAAACAACTCCTGAGAGGAAAAAAAGTTGTCCTCTGACTTATACACACATGCCCCGGTATGCACTCCCTGAACCTACAAATAAAGAAAGAAATGTAATTTTAAGAGTTTACACAGCAATAGAAACTTCCCCTTGCTAAAGCCAGTCACCAGCCTGGCAGGGTCCTGGTCATTTGTGGTGGAGACACATAGATAAAGATCCCTTCCTAGTTATAGTTGGGTTGGTTGGTGAACCGTTTTAGGTGTGTTTTATTTTTGTTTGGTGTATATTTTTGGTACTGGGCTATGTAAAGACATTTTCATACATGTATATAATAGATTTTTGCCCGTGAAGGTTTTGAAAGGTGGGCTGCTGTTGCGATCCATTAACAAAGACCTCAAGTAAGCTTGACTGACGGCATAGGAAGAAGTCCCACCTCTCTGCATGGACACACATTGGGACAAAACAGCCCTGCCTTTGATTCTGTTCCTCACTGTCTCCCCTAAGCCAGTGTGGTCACTTTTCTCTGGGACCCTGGATTCTCAGGAATGGATCATTAGGACCCAGATTCCCACAGGCTGCCTATCTTAGGCACATTGTTCAGACTCACAACCACGGCGTCTAATCTTCCTGAGGCACAGCAAACCCAGTCTCCTCACTGAAGTCCCCTTCTGCATTCATGTTCTGACCAATGAACAGATGGCACAACGCTGACAGCCAGCATAGGGAAATGAGAGGTGGTCAACCCCCATGCTCAATTAACCTGAGCTATTGGTGTTCTGTTCAGGAAGTTGTCACCTGTGCCAATGAGTTCGAGGGTTTCCCCCACTTCCTCTTCTATTAGATTTAGTGTGTCGGGCTTTATGTTAAGGTCTTTGATCCACTTGGACTTAAGTTTTGTGCAAGGTGGTAAGTATGGGTTTAATTTTTTTCTTTTACATGTCGACATCCAGTTAGGCCAGCACCATTTGTTGAAGATGCAGTCCTTTTTCCATTGTACAGTTTTGGCTTCCTTGTCGAAGATTAAGTGACAATAGGTGTGTGGGTTCATTTCTGGGTCTTCAATTTGATTCCATTGATCCACTGGTCTGTTTCTATACCAGGACCATGTTGTTTTTCTTACCATTCCTCTGTACAGCTTGAAATCTGGGATGGTGATACCTCCAATTTTTTTTTTTTATTGTACAGGATTGATTTAGCTATTCTGGGTTTTTTAATTATTCCATATGAAGTTGAAATTGTTTTTTCCAGGTCTGTAAAGAATTGTGGTGGTATTTTGATTAGGAATTGCATTGAATCTGTATATTGCTTTTGGCAGGATAGCCATTTTTATTACGTTGATTTTACCTGTCCATGAGCATGGGAGATCCTTCCATCTTCTGATGTCCTCTTCAGTTTCTTTCTTCAAGAACTTGAAGTTCTTGTTATACAGGTCTTTCACTTGCTTGGTTAGAGTTACCCCCAGGTATTTTATACTGGGTGTGGCAAGGGTGTCACTAACGGAAGAGCACCCTGTGTCCCTTTGATGTAAAACTGTGTTTGAATGCCTGGGGCAAGACGCAGGAAACTGCCTACCTCCCTTTTCATTAGAATGGTCATGCTGGGTCCCATGGTTCACATCTGGGATCCCAGCTACTCAGGAGGCTGAGTAGGACAGCAAGAGAGGGGACAGGCCAGGCAACTTTCTGAGACTCTGCTTTAAAATAAAAGTAAAAAAGTGGGGTGAAGAGATAGCTCAGTCATAGAGTGCTTGACTAGTATGTACTAGGTCCTCGGTTCCATCCCTAGTACTGAAGAGGAGGAGGAGGGGGAATAAGGAGAGGAGGAGGACAGCCATGGAGAAGAAGCTTATCAAATACCTACTGCCTCCCTGAGCCAATCCGGCTGGTCCATCTGTGGAGCTCTAATCACAAGGATCCCCACCATGTGCTACCAGCCATGTTGTTCTCTGGCTTTTCTTAACCCTGGGCTGTGTTTATAGTGCATGCCCTACCAAGGCTAGCATAGTTGCGCACTTTAGAGCTGTGCTCTCTGGAACACGTGTGCTATACCTTGGTTAATGACTTATAAAAACTTTTTTGAAATATATTTTGAGGAGGAAGACTGTCTTTTATTGGGAGTTTTCATTGGGAATATACCTTCACAGAAAGTCTTGCTGTAATGATCAGTTTGAGAGACAACACAGCCAGAGGGGGTGGGGGGCGATGGTTCTTGATCTTGCGTCAGGCTCTGAGATGAGATGCCTAGTATTTTCCTGTCAGCGTATAAAAAGCTGTCTGAGGATAGATGACTCAGCTGAACAGGATGGGTAGCTAAGAGAGGTGGCACCCTTCCCAGCAACCCTTGAAGAAGTTTGTGGGGAGCTAAAAACTTCAAGTCATGGAGGGGGGAACCCTAATGCAAGGTGATCTAGGCAGGCAGCAGTGACCCTGGGTCTGAATTAACCTTTCAAATGCTGGCTCTGGTGAAATTCAGAGCCAGGGATGCTCTTTGAGAGTTTGGACAGTAATCCTAGGATATTGGTGGAGGTGGAACTGGGGAAGACAGATGCTCTGTGAGAGGCTTACATAGCATAACTCCAACATCCTCCCTCCTCTCCTTGTATTAGGTGTTCATAGGAACATTATCATCATCACCCCCCACCCCCCATCTGAAAGGTCACAGGACAGATGACTTCTCACAGATGGCTTCTTCACAGAACAAGCAGAATTGTAAAGGCAACCCTGCAGCTGCCGTCCCTGGGCCACACCATGGTTGGTGATCCAGAAAGCACAGAGGTGTTGTGCAGGGGCCATTTAGGGCAACTTCTGAGTGTACCCTCACTGACTTCATTGTCAGAAACAATACTACAGTTCCCACCTGCTGTCTACTTCCTATCCCCAAACGTGAGGCCACTAGGTAGAGAGAAATAGGGAATCCTGGTCAACCCTTTCAAAATCAACATGTGCACACAGCAGCTGTATGCTCACCAGCAGGAAGAGGCTTCCACACCTCTCCAAACATGCCCAACGCTTAACAGATTTGATGGGTTAGTTGGCACCCTGAGAAGTGCCCTCAGACAGAAACCTGAAGTAGCCCCTAGTCACAGCTACTGTACATGGAGATTTTCAAAGATGTGTCTCTGACATTCTTATAGCATTTCCTAGAAGATGCCCAAGAAAACCAAGTACACAGAGGGTTTGGAAGAATCCCGTCCTTCAGACACTATTCTGAAAGAGATAGCTGCAGGGCAGGTTTGGTCAGATAAAAAGAAACAGTCCATAAAAACATTAGGCCACGACTGAAAAGATTCCAGTGCCTTCCCTCTCCTGGATCCTAAAATCTCATTATCACTTTCTCTCCACTGTGGGTAGACGTTTCTCAGGCACAGTTAGGTCCCCAGGTGAATTCAGAGAAGTGGAAACAGAAATGAATCTGAATCAGCATGAGGGGTCACCAGGGTGCAGGGCTCCCCTGTTCAGCTTCAGAGGATATCCTTGTGTTAATTTTTGTTGCCTCTGCAAGGGTTTCACTGTCAGGAAGCAAACATGGCTATGGGTTTCTGACCCTGGGAAAGAGGATGTATGTTTCCATCAGCCACGGCCCAGGCCGAGAACTGTGGACTGATACTTGTATCCTGGCATCCTCATGATTACTCCCTTGGGCTTAGGACACAGGCTACTTAAGAGGCAAAGACTAGCAATTGTGATGAAGCTTGTTCAGTGGCTACATTTGCTCCATGCGTTCGGCAAGAAGATCACAAGGTTCATCTAGGATTGTTCACCATGATTCTAAATGACCACCGTGATTACTGAGGGCTGCTTGGGTGTCAGACACTTTCTTCAGGTTGCCTTTGCCTGTCACATTAGGCTGCTTGGGAGATAGTGTGGTGGGGTTTTTGACATTTCGAGGGGCTCAACATACTTTTCCCCTTGATGGAGAACAGAGCCCTGTTTCATCTTGCTTGAGCTTAAAATAGTGGCCTGTTTTTCCTAGATTCCTTTGGTTGAAATCTAGATGAAACTGGCTTTCAAATATCTTACCTCTTCTAGAGATGGCTGGGGAAAAACTGGCACTTTTCTAACTTGTGCCTCCTGGGACTGCGAAACTGGGTCAGAGATGAGCAAAGGATAGAATGAGTGAGGAGGGCAGATGGCAGAGCTGACCCTTTCCACTAGTGGGTGGTACACTAGGAGACCACTGGTTGGTATGGTTACAGAAACTGCCCCCTACCATTGGATGGTCAGGTAAAGGACGCTGGACTATCCTCTCTTGCCCTCTTTCCAAGAAACAGTTCTACATGTTTCTTGGCTCCTCCACTTCTGTGAACCACTCTAGAGCTTTCCCATGGAGCCCTGCTCTATGCCTCCTGAGTGTTGCTTTCTGCTGCACGTAGTCAGAGACTCTGACAGCGTGTGCTCACGGGAGGGTCTGTGATGCTGAGGAGGTCACCAAGGCTGTGGGTACACTGGGATCTGCTGCCAGCCATGGTTGCAGAGAACGTAGGTGGCCATTATCTCTCTCTATCTGCTTCCCTTTGCCCGATTACTTTATCCACTTTTCCTTAAGTGCACACAAAGACTTAAGGTATTAGGAGGAGGAACAACACCGTTCTGAAAATGGCATCCTCCCCAGTTCAAATGTTTAATCACCAAACACCAGAGGGACTTCATTGGGAGATAGAGCTATGGGGAGGCAATGAGGTTAGGTGGAATTATTACAGGGTTGGAATTCAAATCACTAGGACTGGTATCCTTTTAAGAAGAGAATGACCAAGGGAATGTGCTCTCTCTCTCTCTCTCATGCTCTCTTCCTCTCCATATTACAAAGAAAACACACGTCATGAAGACATAGGAAGACAGTCATTTGCAGCCAAGGAAAGACCTCACTGGGTACTGAACCTATGGGCACCTTGACCTTGGTGATCCAGCCTACAGAACTGTTGGGAAATGCATTTTTTTCTGTCATTTAATCCCTGCGGCCTGTGGATACAAGCATACGCTGCACTTACCAAAGATCATTCCCTGGTGGCTTCCACTTGTCAGTATACATAGTCTTCGTAAACTGTGACACAGAATTTTCTCACAGTAGTAGGTGGAGTGCTTGGAAGTGGATGTCCCAGCCTCCTGGAGTGGGGAAGTTTTAGAGGACTCCTCATTGAAAGGACACATGAGTAAACATCTAGCCAACCCACTGCATGATCCTTGGTCCACATGAAACACAAGGGTATCGTAACACAATTGCTAACTGGGCATGCTCAGTTAGGGCTAAGTGACCCAAGACATTAAAGCCCACTAGACTTTCCTTTCCTGGAGAGGTGATGGGACTTGCCTCTTAGTGTGAACATGTGTGCTTCAATGTGCACAGTGTATGTAGTACATACATATGTGTGTGTCAAGGCCAAGAGGGCACCCCTAGGCATCATTCTGCAGGAACTATCCATTTGACTTTTCTTTGACAGGGTCTCTCACTGGCCGGGGAACCTCAGGGATCCACCCACCTTCACCTTTCTTAGGCCAGAGTTACAAGTGTCATTTGGGGATCGAACTCACGTCCTCATGCTTGCACAGCAAGCATTTTACCGACTGGGCCCATTTTCCCAGCTCTGAATCAGGCTGCTGACACTGATGAGAACATTACAGGGGAGGACAGAGTCAGACTGCTGCTGGCACTGTCAGGCTCCTTTTGCTGCTTTAAAGCATGAAACGGAGTTCACGCCATGGTGGAAAAACAGAATCAGAACAGTGTTAGAGTACCAGCCCCACGTCCTACAGACACGGAGGGGACAACATGGGGCCCATCTGCAAGGAAAGAAGTCCTTGCAGAACTTAGCATGGTGAGATTCCCATCAAGAAATTCCCCTCCAGGGCTGCCACTTGGGCTCCTTGGTGCCTCTTGAATCCCTCACTGTTTTGAATCAGAGACAGGAGGATTTTGAATCTGAAAACTATACATCAAGCTCTCAAAAGGCAGACTCTAAAAGCCTCATGCATAGAAAATGTGCCGGCAGACAGGAGGGACCCTGGCATACTGAGGACGATGATAGCCTTCAACTTTTCTCCACTTCCTTGAAAAGAAGTTATGATTTGAAGGTGGAGAGCCTCCGAGCGAGGCCCCGAGAGTTAATGGGACCACTTTGGCTAGGTGCCATCACGTCTGAAAACCTGAATAATGAGGCACACTTTGCCCTTCAAGTTTCAACAATGCCCTAAGTAATGGCAGAGCTATTATCCCAGTCTCCAATTGACATGGCCTTCTAAAAAGGTCCAGAGATTGTTAAGTGGGATGCAGCAAGAAGTACTTTGGAGAACAGAAGGGGTGGAAAGTTCCACAGATACATTTTTTCTTTTCAAAGGGAGGCATTACTCTGGCCCAGAATTGGGGCTGCCGAGGCCTCAACCATTATGGTGGGGTTATAAATGACTGTCATCCATGTGGGCCATTACTATGATGAGGGCAGAGTTTTAGTCACAGGTTGCCTGTCACCTTGGCCAGGTCAAATCAAAAGCAAGAGGCTGCCCACCACAATACCTTCACTCTTTCTGAGAACTTCCAGTCCACTAGCCAGAGATACTCTGGGGTGGGAGGTCATCAGGCTGACTGCACTGTACCACTTCCATGCCTACATGAGATCTGCTCTACAAGGTGACAGAAGGCTCATCAGGGTGTGTCCTTCTAAGACGACCGGGGATTCAGATCTCACTTAAGTGAAAAAAGATGTTCCAGTTTCATTTGTGTTGCCATAATAAACTCCTGGAGAAAAATAAACTGAGGGGGTAAGAGGTTTGCCATCCCTGGTTGCCATCCATTATTTCCAAGAAGTTGAAGCAGCAATTCAATAAGCTAGTCACAAGAGATCACAGTCAAGAGCAGAGGGAATAAACACATCTGTGCTTGCTTGTTTGCTTTCAACTAACTTTCTCCTCTTAGGCTTCTCAAGACACCCTGGCTAGGGAATGGTGCTGACCACAATGGGCTGAATCTTCACCGATTAACCAACAAGAGAATCTTCCACCAACATGTCCATAGACCCACCTGACCCACAAAATTCCTCATTAAGAATCTCTTTCCAGGTGGTTCTAGGTTATCTCAAGCTGACAGTTCAAACTAACCAGCACAGAGAAAGCCAGACCTTAAACTCCAGAATCTTGAAGTCCTGAGAGAGTTTCTGCTATTATCCTGGCAGGCCCAATGGAAGCCACAGGCCATCTTGTTCCTTCATCCCCCCACCCCCTCCTTATGTAGGATCATGCACACTGTCTTGTCTGAACACATTGGCTTTAACACGACCTCAGGAACACCCACCTCGAGCCCACCATTGGTCATATGTCTGTTTCCCATCTGGGCTATGTTTGGATCTTGCCCATTCTGTATCTTAGCCACAGTGCCGAGCATGTGTTTGGTGTTCCCAGGTCACCGCTGATCCTGGCTCACATTTGAGTATCTGGGAGAGGGTGGCTTGTCCTTGTTTATTTCATCCATGACTATTCTGCAGGTCCCTGTGAAATATAATGGCCCCTTTCTTAAAACAGCCAGAATAAAGTGGCAAGTTAAGACAGCAGGGAACTTCCAGCAGGATTTTCTCATACTTAGGCTTCCTCTGTTCTAGGCTGTCACCATCATTGTGAGATTTTTCTCATTACCACAGACACAAAACCTGGCGATATTATGCAGGGGAACCTGGTATGAGGTGCCACCCAGTCTCTCCTGTCCAAACCTCACAAAAGGGGCAAAACACAAAAGTCTATCTGGTTCTTACAGGGCCAAAGTCCTATCTTCCTAATTTATCCAGTGAGGTCTAATATGTCACTGTGATTGGGCAGTAAGATTGTTTGATTTTTCCTAATATGCAACATTTAGCTACATATACTAAACGCAGGGCATATATAAATCTTCTGATATAAAAAGTCCCTTAGATGGGGCCCAGAAGGGACACCTGTTTTTAAAATACTTAATTTTTAATGTATGTGTACATATGTATGTGTGTGTGCTATCAGTGTACATGTGCAGTGCCCATGGAGGTCAGAAGAAGGGGTAGGAATTCATGAACTGGAGTTACAGATGGCTGTGAGCCACTATATGAATGCTGGAAACCAAACTCAGGTCCTCTATGAGGGCAACAAGTGCTCCTAACCACTGAGCCATCTCTCCAAGCCCACTATTATCATATTTTGCTTAGGCTATTACTGCTGGACACTCACATACAAGTTTTGGTATGGGCATATCTCATCACTCTCTGGAGTCACAGCTGAAACTCAGGACATCACAGGCACTAAGCGAGTGAGTACTCTAGACCCAGACATGCCCTCAGACCCTCTGTGTGCATTCCTGAGACAGGTGGACAATTTCTGCAAAATGTGGATCTAGGATCTGGTAAGAATTCGCTTGAAATCATGGGTCCAACATTCTCATTTTAGCAAATGACACACCACCATCCCTCATGTAAGCTATGCTAACTTAAACTCAGTGGGTCACATAAACGTAAAAAAACATGGAACTCTGCTAACCCTTCAGAGGAAGGGTTTTCCAAATTGGGGGGGGGTATATATATATAATGTCAGTGACAGGAACCCAATAAGCACATGGAGAGATAAGCAGGTTGCTGGGTGATACCTGAGACTGATATGGTTAAAGGTTGAGTCCAGTTGTCATAGAGACCTTGGGAAAGAACCATGAAGCTGAGGTCAAGGAGACCAAAGGATGAGGTGTGGAGGCTGGCCTTAGGCGTGGTGATGGATAGTTCCAATCAGTAGCATGCTAAAGTTCAGGTCTAAAGTCTCAGGTGTCCACAGCTCTTAGAGCGCATATAAACATGCTTAAAATTTAGATCTCAGCCAAAAAGCATAAGGACCCCCCCCTTGACCCTTGTTCCTTGCACAGCCACCTGATTCTGCCAGGTATGTGTGCACATCTCTGTGCTGACCAAGGCAGATGGCCTGCAGCAAGCTTCAGGGGCAGAATCAGCTGGCAATTCAGAACTTATTAATATGCTCAGACCATTCAGCTGCAGCCCAATCCATCAACCTTGAAGCTGTTGTATTCAGGAAGAGGCTCTGGGAGGAAGCTGAATTCACTACACTGCCTTCGTCTTTTGCTAAAGTCCCTGTTCCTTGCATATGGGGTCACTGTGCCTTCAGTGATTCTAAGGTACAGAGAGACCCTGGCTCCAAGTCCATCTCCCTTCTGGCCACTCTGCAGCACAGTGCCATGCTCAGGGCTTTGAGCTTCAGCATCAGACACAGCTAGAGTCCCACCCCCTAGTTCCTAATGATAATGTTCTTTGGATGAGTCAGATCTAGGCTTCCGTTTTTCACCCCAAATAGATATTACAGCTGATGGAACACTCTGATGGGCGTGAGCTAAAAAAGTTAACACAGCACTCAAGATAATTAGCAAACGAAAGGCAACAGTGGCTGTTAGCTAATTATCACATGGGGCACAAAGAACAAACACCATTGTCTAATGGGACAGGCTCAGATTTGGCTCAGTTAGGACCTAGGGACTTTTCTAGACTCTTGTACAGCCCGCTGTGAATGGTATTATCCCTGGGCTGGTGGTCCTGGGTTGGATAAGGAAGCAGGCCGAGCAAGCCATGGGGAGCAAGCCAGTAAACAGTGTTTCCCTCCTTGACTTCTTATCCTGACTTCCTCTGTGTTGGCCTGAGAAGATGCCCCATCAGGTTGACCTGTAGACAAATCTACGGAGGCACTTTTTTGATTACAAATTAGTGGAGGATGGTCCAGTACACTGTGTGTGGTGCCATCCTTGGGCACGTGGTCCCTCCTGGGTGCTATATGAAAGCAGGCTGAGCAAGCCATCCCTTCATGGCATCTGCTTCAGTTCCTGGTTCCAGGTCCCTGCCTTGAGTTCCTGTCCTGACTTCTCTCACTGATGGACTACAAACTGTAAGCTGAAATAAACCCTTTCCTCCCCAATTTGTTTTTGGTCAGTGTTTTGTTGCAGCAATGGAAAGAAAACTAGGATACCAGCTCCACAGGACTGTAGCTAGTTCCCAAATCCCATTCTATTTCTCTAATACACCCACATATTCTTCTCTCTCAACTACCCAGGCATTCTATTTTGTGACTGCCTTCCTCATTAGAACCAGCTATGTAAACAGTAACACAGTGTGGTGAAAACCTGAAGTTCCCCACACGACCATCTCACAAGCACATCTCAAAAGTGTCACCATCTTAGACCTTCTTCAGTCTCCCTGTTTTGGTCTACAGATGCCCCACACAACGTGTGTGTCCATTTCAAATGTACTGGGATGGGGATTCCAGAGAGAGAGCTTGGTGCTCACTGCCCAGGAAGCCACCATGGTGCCCGGGACTTCTCCGGGGATGAGGATACTGGTGAGTTGAGGCAGAAAAAGCCACAAGTCGTCATGATCTAGCCTCATATCCACAACCCAAACCTGTCCCCCGGTCAGTACTAAGCGCTCATATACATTCAATTCAGGGAACCAAAACACCACTAAAAGACCTTTAAAAGGAACTTCTCTTCCCAAATTATCCCCCATTAACCTCCATTGATTTTCCCTGATCCAAATATCATTCCCTTAATTGGAATCTGTTCTGAGTTGTACTTTGAAGGAACAACTGACATTTGAGTGTGTGCCGTGGACTGCAGGTGGTGGCTCTCAGTCTTTTGGGGTTTGTGACATGCTTGTTTGTGTGGAACAGAGTTCCGTTTAGTTCTGCAGGTGTCGCTGATCTGAGCAGTGTGTTTCAGATGCTATGGAAAACCCTAGCTGCCATACCACTCCCCTGGTGGGTGTTCAGCAGAGAGGCTCTCATGAAATAACAACTCCGTGGGTTCTCATGTATGTAATACTGAGAGGGGGCATCAGCTTTTCTAAATCCTACCCTTCTCCCAATTCCTGGCTCAGTCTTTCTCTCTCTGACATCTTGAAGATACCAGAGTGAGGCCTCAGACATTGCTACAGTGGTTAGGATACTGGCATCGACAGATATTATTCTGTTATATTTTTTTTCCTCTTCCTTATCCTTCTCTTCCTCCTCTTCCTTTCATGTGAGGGCGGTGGGTGAGGAGGGTCGCAGAGGCATTAACAGGGGAGGCTTAGCCCTTCAGTCCTGAGCTGTATGCTTCCTCCCCTGCATGCCACACCCTCTCTCGGGCACAGCCATAGTAGATGGGATAGGAAGGGGTTGGGCATGAGTCCAAAGGAGGAGGAGGAAGGGAGGCTTCAGGGGCAGAGACATGAGCACCTGATGTTAGGATCAGCCACGTGCTTCTTTTCCGTGAACTATAGGGTCTGTGTCCCACAGAGACACACGAGATAGTGATCCTTAAAGGATCCTATACCTATACATGTGAATGAAAACCTCTCCTGGCTTCAAAGATCTCAACCTTTTCCAGACTGGTTGGAATGAACGAGGGGGGAAAAAGAAAAGAAAAGAAACCAAACAGGAAAGAACTGGGCTAGTGCAATGCCTCGGTAGGTAAAGGCACCAACTGACAAGCCTGAGGATCTGAGTTCAATCCTCAAGACCTACATGGTGGAAGGAGAGACCTGACTCCTGCAAGTTACACACGCGCACGTGCACGCGCACGCACACACACTTTAAAAAGGGGTAAAATCCAAGTAGAGAGGAATGTAGTTATAAAATGGATTTTGTATAGAAACAGAAAGATGTGAACGACAAGATGCTATTTTTCAAGAAATACTAAGCACCTTCTATCCACTCTAGATGTTTCACCCATTTTTACACAAAATAGGCTTCTAGTTCACAGTGAACACAAATATAAACACGTAGGAAACATACTGAAGTTATTTATATTTATATTTATATTTATAATATATATTATTTTATATTATATATATTTAATTTTATTAGAAATAGGATACAAACACACAGCAGTTGTTATACATTTGTTTTGGATGGTGGTGATAATGACAAAACTAATCAATGAATAGCATTGCTTGGCACACCTTTCTCTCTCTGACAGAACTTTCTGGAGATCAAAATGCTCTAAATGCGCACAATTCAGTATGGTAACTCTAGCCACATACCACAGGGTAACAGGATGGAGCCTGGGGCTAAAACAAGGGAGATTCTGCAAGACATTTAGAAAACCTACCTTCTCTTCCCATCTTGGATTCAGGCCAGCCCCTTCCCTGGATGGCAGGGTTGTTTACAGTGAGGATGTTGGAGTCCTCGAAGACAGACAGTTAGAAAATACATCTCAGCTATCACTGTTCATATGACTGCCAGACACTTGGAATGTGGCTAATATAATCAAGAACCATGTTTAAAGTTTGATTTCAATTGACTGTAAGTTAAACAGCCATCAGTGGCTAGAGAGAACTTGAAGGATGGGGTGGACCTAGTGACCAAGGACAGCTTCATCTGTTCCAGAGTAGATGGGGACCCAGGAGGGAGGGAGGCCTGAGGCCATGCAAAGAGTATGTGAGGCAGTGACACCAGTGGGTACAAAGTCCCTGGGGCAGGTACAGAGCAAGTGGGCTACAGAGCTATGGGGTTTGGGTTGGTGTCCTTATAGACGACCTGGCCACATGGACTGGCTGTTGGTGACAGGACATGAGGCAAGAGCATGCTGGGAAATTCTGAGCAAAGGCATATCATGATCAAATGCAATGTTCGCAAAGAACATCTCACTCTCTAAAAAAAGAAAGATTTAAAGATTTTATGTGTGTGTGTGCTTTATCTACATGTATGTGGTGGCGTTACATGCATGTCTAGCACCCACAGAGGCCAGAAGAGGGCACCAGAGACCCCGGAACTGGTGCTACAGATGTTTGCTAGCTGTCATGTGGGTGCTCAGAATTGCACCTGGGTCCTCCGGAAGAGCAGGCAGTGCTCTAAACCACTGAGCCATCTCTCCAGCACGCAAAGGACTCTATTTTTGTGACTATATCGGAGGCAGCCTATTAGCAGAATGAAGTTGAGTGGCCTCAGATTCTTAAAAGGATATTTTATTTATTTCATACATGTGCACATGTATGCACAGACATGTATGCCATCCTGCAAACATGAAAGTCAGCAGATGCCTTGGAGACCTGCGGGAGTCAGTTCCACCATGTGGGTCCCTGCTCATTCTTGAGGTGAAATTGCTAACTGCGGATAGATTCTGGTTCAACTTTGCAAATGGGAGTAGGAACCTAGAGAGGCACTGGGCGGAGAAGGTGGTCGATAGATGCCACCTGTGGCTTATCTAGAGGTCTGATCAGAACTGGATGGAGGCTGAGGGAGAGCACAAAAGCAGTCTCACTGGGTACCCTGGGGCAGAGACACTAGCCAAGGCTGGGACCATCCCTTACAGGACAACCTTGGGGACAGACAGTCCAGCCTTGTGCTAGGCACCCTGGAAGAGGTAGATGAGTCCCAGGCTGACCATGCTCCATCACAGGGTAACACTGAATGAGCTATAACCTCCAAGCTTCACTCATGGCTACTCTGCCCAACTGTTTTTATACAAACACCTGTTTTATACAAACCACCTGGGTTTATACAGTTGGCATCTAGACTAGAGGAAGAGCCATGTCCTCTGGCCCCCATGACTCCTCTAAGTTTTCTTCTTTTCTTAGGTTGGACTCTGAAGTTGATACTTAAAGAGTGAGATTTCCTCTCTCTCTCTCTCTCTCTCTCTCTCTCTCTCTCTGTGTGTGTGTGTGTGTGTGTGTGAAAGACAGAGAGAGAGAACAATAACAGTGTATTCTCAGAGAGCCGTACTTACTTGAACATGCTTTAAACTCTCTGCAATGACCAGTGACATGACACAGAGCATTTACACATTTACAGTGAGTTGGGACATTCATTAGCCATGTTCCATTTGGCCACTGGTGAGCCAAGGGGGTGTCCCTGTACAATCCCCTCCTGAGGTTTGACTTAGTCATCTTTGTGTCTTCCAATGATTGTGGAAATAAGGAGGAGCAGGTTGGCAAGGAACCAAGTCCTTTCTTAAGTAGCTAGTCTTGGAGTCCAGCCGGCCCTCAGCACCCACATGTGGGATGTGAGGACATCCATCCATCACATATGCATCATCCAGGCTATTTGTCAAGAGAGGGCGTTTCCTGGCCAGCCAGCTTGTAGATACATGCCAGGGCAATTCCCACCAATCCATTTTCATTTTTAGCATCTAGTTCTGCGGGCTCTCCTTAATTAGTTTTCTCTGACTTGAGAAATATTCCATTTCCATAGTCCTTGCCCAGCTCACCATGGTGTGCGGCATTGGAATTCAGAGACCGGAGCATCTACATGATGTAGCCACTTCTCAAAGTCACAAAAGGTCATCCGAGATGCCCAACAAAGATGTCAAGGACCTTGCAGATAGTCACACATTGATGGAAGACTGTGAAACACAGAACAATAGGTCTGCCTATAAATATCTCCCCACGCAGCAGACCTGACACTGTCGCAGGTCTAGAAGGGGAATTGGGTAGAACAGAAACCTTTGACTCCATCCCCATGAATGATGCTCTGCTCCATTCCTAAAATGAAACCAACACCCAATGTGTCCATCCTTGTCACCTAAATGGGAACTGAAATCTCTGTGCATCCAGAGAGAGACCATTTTTAGGGGGAACTTGACATCTTGGAGTCTAACCTTGAAGCGTTGCATGCTATAAACATGATATATGGCTGTTGTAAAATAGAAAGCAGATGAAAACCAAAATGAGGAGGAGGATGAAAACCAAAATGAGGAGGAGGGATGGAGGGTATTGTGATGGGCAATAAGACCTCCGCCCTCTCCAGTAGCCTGTAACTAGGACTGGAGGTGGTAGGAAAGTGCTCAACTCCTATTAAAACCTGGGTGACAGGTTTTGCTCTGGGGGGGCGTGGGTAGACTCCTCAACCTCTACTTTACTGATGTGTCAGCTGGCTAGATCCTTGTTGAGAGTCCCCAGCATTTCCCAGCATCCTGTCAGACACCAGAAACCACAAGAGCAGGCACCTTCCTCCTGGCTGTGACAAAATGCCTGGCAAAAGTAATGAGGAGGAGGAGGACGAGGAGGAGGACGAGGAGGAGGAGGACGAGGAGGAGGACGAGGAGGAGGAGGAGGA
>CAJQZJ010037421.1:3986596-4008220 GCA_907164525.1 Lophiomys imhausi
GAGGAGGAGGAGGAGGAGGAGGAGGAGGAGGAGGAGGAGGAGAAGAAGAAGAAGAAGAAGAAGAAGAAGAAGAAGAAGAAGAAGAAGAAGAAGAAGAAAGGGTTTATTGTGGGTCTCAGTTTGAGGGTACATAGTCCATTATGGTAGGGAAGGCATGGCGGCAGGAGTATGAGGCAGCTGGTTACATTGTATCCACAGTCCGGAAGCACAGAGAGATGGATGCCTGTGCTCAGTTCACTGTCTCCTTTTTACTCAGTCCAGGACCCAGCCCATAGGATGGTGCTGCTCACATTCAGCGTGGCTCTTCCTATTTCAATTAATTCAATTTAGAAGCTCCCTCACAGATACGTGCAGGGATCTTATCTCCTAGGTGATGCTACATCCTGCCAAGTTGACAATCAAGACCATTTGTCACAATCCCCGACCCAAGGGGTGGTAGCCCTGAGACATCTTCAGGTGCTGCAAAATTCCCAGGTGGTAGGAAAGGATTGCTCTGGGCTGAGAACTCCTTGGAGGTATCGGTTTTATTCAACACTTTCCCAAGTAAAAAACCTTGCTAGTGTCCTTGTAGACAGCTGAGGGGCTCTGCTTGACCTCTTACCAGAAAATTCTCATTTGAGGACAAAACTATTTCTTGTTCATCTATCTGTAACTTCTGCAGAAGTCTCTAGACTTCTTAACTTCCAGTTAATAGAACTGGACACTCCTTCTCGGGGACTTTCCCCCAGGCTCTTCTCCTTCCCACATAATAACCCTTTTAATATCGGGAACCACCATCATTTCATCACAAGAATGATGGTGGTGAGACTGAAGACACCCATGGGGGAAGGCATCTGGGAAGACATACAGTCAGAATGCAGGCATGATGGAAAGTGTGGGGTACTCTGGGGTCAGAGTGCTCCCACAAAGTTGTCATTGCCCACCTGCCTCTGCAGCCCCACCAGCTGACTTACAGATCTCCCTGGGATTTTGACATTTCCAGGTTCAAAGCTGTAGCCAGTTCTGGGTCCTGATGAGGGCCGCCTAGCCGAGAAGCTCATGAGGAGGCAGCCAAACAGGCTGTTGTTTCTTTGGGTGTCTGCATTTTAAAGGGGCCTATGGGTCTGGAGAGATGGTTCAGTGATTATGAGCAGTTGCTACTCTTCTGGAGGAACCATGTTCCTAGAACCCATATGGTGGTTCGTAACCATCTATAATTCCAGTTCTGGGGGACCTGATACCCTCTTCTGGCCTCTGCAGGCAGCAGGTACGTATGTGGTACACACACACACATACACACACACACACACACACACACACACACACAAATCACTCACACACATAAAATAAAACAAACAAATCTCCCTTTTTAAAAGGGATAGCCTATTTCATATAGAGAATCATCTCTGTGCCCAGAGCATCTTCTGATGTGGCCTGAAGTCCATTTCTTCTTGAAGGAATAGGGCTTCTGGGGACAGGGAGACTGACTTATGCCAAAGCTGCTCAACTGGAGGTCCCTGAACAACTTCCCTTCCTTTGAGAAGACACCAATGCATGTGGACATGGCTCCTTATCTGGCTTCAAACCATAAATGCCAAGTGAAAGGTTGTTCATGACCCTGGTAAGGCTGTGGGCAGCCCTGGTTGTAGAGGCAGGACCCAAACCCAGTCTGAAAAAATGAAGCATTCAGGAGACCCATGCACCATCTCTATAACCTTGAAACAGGAGCAATGCCTTGCCAAACCTAAGCAGCGAAAGGATATGAGAGTGCTTGGGGAGACATCATAGATTCTAGATATTGAAAATGGAAAACACATGATGCAGTGCCTGGACATGGGGGCCTTCTTGACATAGAAATAGTCTTTGTCCTTTGACAGCATTAGAACAGTTGAGAATTGGAGAGCTGGCTACTGGGCCTCCCAACAGGTGTGTGACCTCAGGATGCCTCATAAATTCCCACTTCTGGTACCAAATTGAAGCTGTTAAGGGAACCAAACAGCTTCCTCCATGCCAAGTGTCTGAGTCCTACCCAAGGCTGCAATGAAGATGGTAACAGATCCAGCACGATCATACTCAGGCAGAACTGCTCCACACAAACCTGCATTTCATGAGCAATTAGCATTCAACTCACACTCATTAAGTGTGTACTGTTTGCCAAGTCCCATGATCAGAGCCAGGAGTCACTATGCATGGCATAAGTTCAGGCCTGCCACTCTGAACTGAGAATCAGTTCAGTCAGCTGGATCTTTTGAGAGGAACCACAGGCTGGAATAGGATATGTAGGGCTTGAGTTATTCTTGCTCTAACAGTTTGAAAACAAGTGCTGTGTTGGGTGTTCCTCTGCTTTCTCCTGTGTACACCCTGTGTCTCCCTTTTACTGGCCTAGTGTGGGAGGAAGGGTGATTTATGGATTCACTACAGTGTCACAGTCTCTTTATCAGAAAGAAAAATCTATGCACTAAATGCTAAAAAAGGGTGATGACTAGCAGGTTCCCAGATCTAGATTTCAGACAGAGAGGCAATTTCATCTCTAGTCTGGACCTCTTATATTAAAAAAAGGGGAGGGGGTTAATTTTTAAGTATGTGCATGGTTGTGTATCTGTGTGTGGGTATGTGATCATAAGTGCAGAACACACAAAATCCAGAAGATGGCATTGGTTTACATAGAGCTGGAGTTACAGACAGTTGTGAGCTGCTGGGTGTAGGCTTGGGAAATGAACTCAGGTTTTCTGCAAGAAGAGAGATGTGTATCTGCTTTTGACTGTTGAGCCTATCTCCAGCCCCAGTCTGGGCCTGGAGAATATTCCCACATTATAATGGCCAGGTGTGGGCCTGGGAGAAGGCTGTCTTGTTGGTTTGCTTTGGGATGGGATTTGGTAATTTCCTGGTGATTCTCTAGTATCTGGATAGCCCATGCAATCCTCTAACAGTGGCAGGCTTGAGGCTTTTGTTTAAGGTTAGGGGCTTATTAAAGTCTTCTTTGACTTAAGATACACAGAGGTTTGAGATCTGGCAAGGAAGGTCTAGTACCCAGTGTTCTCCTCTGAACCAAACAACCTCCTTCTTAATAAGACCAGCGGTGGTGGCTTGTGAAAGATTACCATGGCTTAGCTGGGCGGTGGTGGCGCACGCTTTTAATCCCAGCACTTGGGAGGCAGAGGCAGGCGGATCTTTGTGAGTTCGAGGCCAGCCTGGTCTACAAAGCGAGTCCAGGACAGCCAGAGATATTCAGAGAAACCCTGTCTCGAAAAACCAAAAAAAAAAAAAAAAAAAGATTACCATGGCTGGACTTCCTGACTGTTGATGTTCCCTCTAGACAGTGGTGGGGAGTTGGGGGAAGTAATGGGACCCTCATCTTGTTGTCTTCCCAGCCATCTGTATGCCATTCTGTCCTAATAACACTTGGTCTCTTGGGGGAAGGGCTAGAGCAGAAAGCTGGGAAGAGCCAGGAACTGGGCTCCATTAATTCAGACATAGGTAAGACATCATTCCCACTGGGTGCAGACCTAGTGGCTGCTTTAAGACATTCATGCTTCTGCCCATAATCTCTCCCCAGCACTCTGTAAGTCAGCCTAACGAACTCATCAGGTTTCTGGAGTACACTTTTGCCAAGAGTACCAGGGTGAGGAGTAGAGGCTAAAGAAGGGAAGTGTACCTGGCAGAGTGTAGTTTATGGAAGTCTGGCTCTCGAGTTTACACCCTCGGTAGGGGATCCATGAACGATTCCTGTGGAGGACCAAACAGTGGGTAGTTCGGTTTCTCAGGCCATATGGTCTCTTACAACACTCTGCCATCCAAGTGAGGAGAAAGATGGCCAAAACACAAACAATGAACTTGGCTGTGTTCCAACTGAGCCGTATGGATGGACACCAAAATTTGAATTTTGTTGAATTTACACTTGTCACAAAATATTTCCTTCTAGTCCCTGCAACCCCCTTCCCCATTCTTTAAGAGTATTCATATCTTGAAAGCTGTCCAAAAACCTGGCTTAGCTCATGGACTGTAGTTTGTCAGCCTCTGCTCTTGTCCAACACTCTGTCCCTATATTTAGACACAGAGAGACTTGGGGTTACTTGTGCTATGTATCCGGCCCCACTCCCTCTCCTAACGTTCTACTGCAAAGATCTTCAAACCCATACAAATGTGGAGGGAATAGGAATCCATATTCTAAGCACACCAACCACCACAGAGCCAGAGAGGTTTTCTGGCGTGGGTGGGGTGGGGCTTGTGTGATCAAACAAACAGGCGCACCCAAACCCTCACTGCCCCTGTGAGGCAGGAGTCTCTTCTCTCTTTTTTGAGGTCTGTCATTTTGAGACAGATGACACACTGGGAGGTGCTGGGAAGTGCCAGAAGGTGCTATTTCATCACTCTACAGGGCCAGCTTCAAAGGACACAGTAACAAGCACTTTGAGACCTGGTACAGGACCAGAGTAGGAAGCCATCAAATGCTCCACTTCACCCAGCGCTAAACAGGACCCAGAGGCTAAGAGGCTCACTGGCACAGTGTCTCATGCTCTCAGGAGCAGCACTCTGGAGGGGATCCTTCCCAGAGCGGACTCCATCCTTGTTCAGCTCCTCGGCCTCCAAAGTTGGAAGGAGGAGTGAGCCTGTGCTCCTTGGCCATATGATTTACTTTCTTTAAAAGCTATAAGTGCTTAGAGATTGGGGTGAAGGAAAAAAAAAAAGAAGCCTGAACACACAACAATCAGTGTTTTTCAATAAACAGCAGACGGCTAAGTCGAGGATGGAAGCGCAGCCATAATCACGCTGAATGAGCCTTCATTAAGCCTCCTGCAGGTGGCGGTGCACTAGCTTGATGGAAACAGCGTTGTGGTGACCCACTTTTATCTGAGGGGTGGCTTCACCTGTTTGCGCTTCAGGAGGGCTGTTGAGCGGCAACAACTTTGAAAATAACTCCTCATAAACTCTGCATTAATTTAGCTTATGGGACTGAGGAGGACTCAAAGACAGCTGAAAAACAAAATGTGTTATGTCAGATTTTCATGTCTAAGTAAGACCTGTCTGTCGCTGAGAACATCAGGCCTCATCTTGTTTTCCCTCATGGAGGGACCAAGACCAACCGGCTCCAGGGGCATCCAAATGGGCTGGTGCACACCCTCAATGACAGATTGCCTTCATTGTCTTTGTTCTTTGTCCCTCCATGAAGCCCTGGAATATAGTTGTGGTGGTTTGGATAAGAATGGCCCCCACAGGCTCATAGGCATGGATACTTGGTCCCCAGTTGGTAGAACTGTTTGGGAAGGATTGGCCTTGTTAGATGAGGTGTGTCACTGGTGGCAGGCTTTGAAATTTCAAAAGACTCAGCCATTTGGAGTCTCTCTCTCTCTCTCTCTCTGCCTCAGGGTTGTACCTCAAGGTATGAGCTCTCAGCTACTTCTTCAGTGTCATGCTTCTTTTCCTGATGCCATGCTCCATACCATGATGGTCATAGACTCATAGACTCTGATTCTCTGGAACTATAAGCCCTAAGTAAACTCTTCCTTCTGTAAGTTGCCTTGGCCGAGTTGTCTTATCACAGCAATAGAAAAGTAACCAAGACAGAAGTATATGGAGGTCCCTTCCAGGAAAGAACACCTCACTTCCATCTTTGGGTCTAGATGGAGGTGGATCAGCAGTTGAGAATGCTTGCTGATCTTGCAGAGGAACCAGGTTCTGTAACAACTGCTTGTACTCCAGGTCTTTGATGCCCACTTCTGACCTCCATGGGCATTCACACATACATGTATGTACACACAGATACACATTAGAATAGATGGAAAAAACACCACATGTGGCTTCTATGTGTACCTAAATATGTCAGGACGGTCATGCTTGTGGGTTTTGAAATAAATAGATGTTATTTCAGACTACTGAGTTTTAGGGGATTGTTTGTTACCAGAAGTTGCTAACTGGTATACCAGTTGACTTTAAGCTCAGGCAAGCCTTAGGAGGAAGTTAATTTTGATGGAGAAAGTAATTGTGACATAGTTGAAATCAAAATGAAAGCAAGGCTTTATCTCATACATAGGCTTGGATTTTCTGTATTTGTGTGGATAACTGAGGTTTAGTCCTACACAATATAGAACGTATAATAAAATCTCTTACTCAGGGAATACAGGTGGTAAACCCAAATATGACGTCTTTTGGGGCTTGGAAGGATAACATATTTGTCTGAAATGGATAACATATAATGTTATATGTTATCCTTGAAAAGGATACATAAAATCTGAAAAGGTAACACCTTGTACGTCTGCCTCAACTCAGGAATTCACAGGTCAGAGAGGAGGCCCAAGTCACTTCCTAAGTTCCTGAGCTATTGAGAAACCCTGGGAAAGATGCTAAAATCCAGTGAGCTAATATGAGATAGAAGTTTCAGAAAATTCCACAGTTTTTCCTTCCTGACACTGAATGTATGTCTCAGTTACTGTCAGTATCAGCTCTGACAGGAAGGTTTTCCTCTCTGTGATTTTATGATGTAGACAGAAAATGCTGCACTTTGTGACAGCTGTGAGAAGAATTCTCCCCATCACTCTTTCCCCATTACAATTTCAAAGTCATCAGGACACTTTGTGAAGCTCTGCTTTCCTTCCTTGATGCACACGTGTTAAGCCATGAACTCTCATGCCTCCCCCCCCCCAAAAAAAAAAACAGCTGCTCTTGGAGCTGCTGTATGCACTCTATAATCTTTTAAAACTGATATGTGGAGGTACCCCACACCAAAGGAGTAGGACAGGTAGTAGGGGAGAGAGGGGGTAGAGGGGGTAGAGGGTGGGAGGGCTAGACTGGGAGGGGTAGAGGGAGGGGACTGTGATGGAGATGTAACTTGAAGTAATAAATAAACTAAAAATAAAATCACTTCTAAAAATCACAAGGAATCACACCAAGTCTAAAGCATGCTGAATCCCTATCATGAGGTCATAAACTTTGTTAGACACTCCCATGAGCCTTTTGGGTGGGTCTATTCCATGACAGGTGACTTGGAGAAATACTTACCAGAGACCAACTTGACTAACTTTAAAGTCAAGCAGGTGTGTCAGTTAGCTACTGCTGTGTAACAAACAAACCGATCCCCAAACTCATGATTCAAAATGACACCTGTTCATTTCTCTGTGAGGGGATGGTGGGAAAAGGCACGGGATAGTTTGGCTGGTTTGAACTGGGCTGGGCATTTTGCCTTCTTTCCCCTTGCTATCTAGCAAGAGATCAAACAGTGGTCTGTTGTCAGCTCTCCCTCCCTGGCCCAGAACGTACAACATTTATTACCTGGATGAAGTTACATATCAACTCTTTTGGGGGTTGGGTAGACAGAAGTACCTGTAGGCTTCTGACCTATCATGGAGATGTGGGAGTTATTAAGAATAGGAGAGCCACCTATTCCCACATAACACCCACCTGGCCACTCCCCAGCTCTGGAATGCTGCACAGGTATTGCACGGCTCCCTTGTCTCTACAATGAACAGTACTGGCTCTGTATCCTAGGAAGCCCCTGAGATACCTTGGTGAAGTCCCACATGCAGCCCTGTTCTTGTATTTTCACTGTGTTTACCCTGAATGTATCGAGTGCTCGGCAAACAAGAAGATGCCTATCTGTATTAGTTATTTTTAAGCTACTGTGACAAAATACCTGATAGAAGCGACTGAAGAGAAGAGAGGGGTTTTGTTTGTTTGTTTTTTGTTTTGGCTCAAAGATCAGAGGGGTTTCAGTTCATCATGGCAGGGAAATGTGGTGGCTGTAACTTGAAACATGGCTTGTTTGTATCTTAGTGGATTAGAAAGCAGACAGCAGGATGCAAAGAGAACTGGACTACAGCCTTGGAGGCCTGCCCTTAGTGGCCTGCACCTGCCATCTAGGCCCTATGCACCAAAGATCACACAACTTACCCCCCAAACAGTGCCACAACCTGGCGACTCGGTTGAAGCATGTAAGCCTGTGCGTCATTTCATTTCAAAACATCACCTGTGAGAATCGAAGAAAATTACTGGTGCCTGTTCTTACCCACACTCTGTGTCCTCCCTGGCTGAAGTGACCATCAGTACACCCTTGAAAACCTGAATAACTGTTGTAGACCACTATCCTCCCAGCAACATGGCTGCCATCTTCACATTTATGAGAGTCCATTGTGGACTGTGGACATTAGGAGGGGCTTGGGAGGGCTGTTGGAGTCTTACCTGAGTACCAAACCACCCCTCAAGGGCATTTGTATATAACTGTGCCCTAATTCATGTGACCTTGGAGTCTCGGGAAGGATTAGAGCATAGAATCTAGGGAAGACTAGGGAAAGGGTCTCCATCAAGCAGCTATGGGGACATCATCATCCATGGCGGGTGGAGAATTTCCAGTGCAGCTACTTTGGAGTGACCAATACCACTGCCAGTAACCACTCCACCACGGCTTGTAATTAAGCCTAATAAACTCACTGGTTCCCCAGGGTGGACCTTGGTGGATGGTACTTTGGTTAGTCATTGGGAACTTAGAAGGAGGGGGTTCTATTCAATACTCCCCCAGGGAAGGAATTTCAACAACAACAACAACAAACCCTTTCACCAAGGTATATACCATTTATGGGCTAGAGAGTCTTCCCAGGCTATTCTTCCAGAGGACATGGGTTTAGTTCTGTGCCCACACATGGCTGCTCACAGCCTTCTGTAACTCCAGTTTCAGGGAATCTGTTGCCTTCTTGTGTTCTCTGTGGGCACTGCATACTTATGGTATGCAGACACCCATGAAGGCAAAACACCCATACACATAAGAGAAAACTGAAATCTAAAGAGATGATTAACAGCCACCTATGCTTTCCTCTCTCTCCAACACTTGTGGCCATGAATTCCATCCTCTCTGGCACCCACATTTGCCTATTCTGAGTACTTTGCTGAGATTTATTTTAATTGTATTTATGTGTATATGTGTGTCTTTACTGTATGTCCACTGGAGTGCAGCACTCTCTGAGACCAGAAGAGTGTCAGATCCCCTGGAGCTGGAGTAACAGGAGTCGTGTTTAACATGAGTATTGGGAACCCTCTTCCCAGCTCCTATACTAGATGTTTTATATATAAAGGGGATGAAAATATCTACAACATGAGGTCTTTTGAGTCTAAACTTGAGACATTTTTATTCAGAAAAAAATGCAAATAGCCTTTTTGAAAGGCCACTAAATAATGACTCTCTCTCTTTCTCTCTCTCTCTCTCTCTGTGTGTTGTGTGTGTGTGTGTGTGTGTGTGTGTGTGTGTGTGTGTGTGTGTGTATTGATCACCTGATGCCATTGGCCACACTGAATTCTGGGAAAAACAAGTGAAAGCCCCATGTGCCCTTCCCTGTAGCGCTTTAGAGAATGGCTGCCAGTCCCATCCTCTCTTCCACGTGGCATTGCTGCTGGACCCCTGAACTCTGAGGAGACAGGTTGCTGGGTGGCTCTTTGTTCTGCACAGACTATTACAATATGGCTTGGTGTGAATGTGTAACAACTAGACACACAGAGAAAATGGAGACACAGTAGTTCCTGCTGCTTTCTATCAATCTGTTGCTTTTTGGAAAGGAGATAGCCGGTGATTACTGAAGCTTCATGTTTCGTGCCTACTTTCAAAGACCACCATCCAGCCAAAGGTCCTGATCTGAGAGCCCATCATGAAGATACAGGATTGTGTGGAACCACACAGACAGGCTATTCTGCAATTCCCATTCCCGGGATGCCAGGATGTGTTCTCCACACCCTGAGCATTCCCACAGGCATTCTAACTACCATGAGAAGTATCAAAAAATAATACCCACTGTTTCTGTACACTTACTATGAAAACACGTTTGCGTTTAGGAAGTGTGGCTCTGCTGTTTGGTTTCAAAATAAATCCTGCCTCCATCGAAGTTGCTTCAGCTGGTAGTGGGCAGGAGACTCCTGTGGACCAACAGCATCCTTGGGTGTGATGCTTTTTGGGAGGACCATGGTGGATGCTGAAAGCAAGGAGACCTATGGATAGCCATTTTGGGAGCTGACAGATAAATAGGAATGCAGACCACCTGCCACAAGCAACTCCAGAATGATGTAAATAATCCCTTTTAAAAACCTCAACAGGCTGGGTGCAGGATACAGCAGAATAAACTTTTCTTGGGAAGCATGTGAGTACATGCATGCATGAGTATATACATGCGTGTGTGTGTGTGTGTGTGTGTGTGTGTGTGTGTGTGTGTGTGTACACACAAATATGGAGTCTAGAGATCAACTTTCTGTGTGGTTCCTCAGGTGCTCTCCACTTTATTTTCAGAGACAGGGTCTCTCACTGAACCCCGAGCTTGCCAAGTAGGCTAGGTTGGTCAGTTATCAAGCCCCCCAAATCCCCCTGCCTCTGCCTTCCCAGGCCTGGAAGTATAAGAATACACCGTACACCTGGCTTTTATGTGGGTTCTGAGGATTTGAACTCAAGTTCATTTGCTTGCACAGCAAACACTTGAGCAAATGAGCAATCTCTCCAGCCCAACCTTGGAGTTTCTTAGAAAGGGAGGCTCCCAGGCCACCCCTAGACTTGTCAGACCCAGCAATTCATGTTTGACTCAGGGGGATATGAAGCCCTTCAGGAGACCTGGATCCCACTACAGTTTAGAGACCACAGATACAGTGTTCTATGATAGAGTGGTGAACCCAAGACCCAAGCTGTCACCAAGACAGTTATGGTCAACAGTAAGAAAGCCTTTCAAGACAAGGGCCTAGAATGCCATGAATGATGACCCTTCCCCCAAATGTGTCTACATCTATAAACTGAGATGTGACTGCATTTGGAAAGAATATTCTTGTGGATGTAACAAATTAATGAAACCATGATGCTGTGGAGTATCTGCAAGGTCCTTACAACCATTGACAAAACCCCTTCTAAAAGATCCTGGAAAGGACTCTGCTGGGCCAGGTGGAAACAGAATGTCCACAGCCAGTGGAAGCTAGGGAAGGGAAAAGAACCACTCCTCCTACAGCATCTAGGAAACTCTGAAGCACTCATCACCATGCATTGGGGATTCTGGCTTCTAGACTTTTGAGGTAATCCATTTTCAGTGCTTTAAGCTGTGACGGTCAATTTGACAGGATTTAGAATCATCATGGAAACCAGTCTCTGGGGGATGTCTGTGAAAGGTTATCTTTATTAGGTAATTTGGAGTTGGAAGACCCAATGTAAAAGTAGGCAGTATCATCTCATAAGCTGGAATTCTGGGCTGCACAGAAAGGAGAAAGCGAACTGAGCACTACCATTTACCTCTCTCTGCTTCCTGACGGTAGATGCCATGTGACCAGCCACCTCACACTCCTGCCTCCACACATTCTCCACCATGATGGACTGTGACCCCTCACACTGTGAGCCAAAAATTCCTTAAGTTGCTTTTTTCATGGTATTTTATCACAGCACCAGGGAGTACACACGTGCCATCTAGGGTAACTGGAGAGAACCATACTGGGGAATAAACCTGTGGCCGGACCTTACATGTAGGTAGACTCCCAGTCTCAAGATGTCAAAGAAGGAAATTGGCCTTTCCTCAAGCAAGGAATGCTGGTAGGAACCATGTTCATAAAGTCAAGGTGTACAGAGAAGCATGGTCCATCCCCCTTCTCTGGGATCTGTCTAGTGTTGGCTCTTAGGTATTCCAGTCCCTTGCTACTCTGTCTCCAGTCCAGGTGTGAGTCCATGACCTTTCTGGATTATTCTATGAGTCTGGTCCTCAGGGAATCCAGCCAGAACTGGCCCTTAGCATAGGGAATCTTTATTACTCTGCTCCTAGTCACCCTGGGGGCGTCCCTGGGTCCAGTGTGGACAGTACCCCTGCTTGAGATTCACAGCATGGCTAACAGCATGTACCACGAGAAGCAATTTATCGATGGCTGCTGAACACAGAAGCTGTCTTTACTGCCCTGCCACACTGCAACTCTTGACTAGGACACAGATGAGCCACATCACACAGGGACACACATAGAAGAAAGAGCAAAGCTTCAACCCAGAGAATCAGGTGCATGCCCTTCAGGTGAGACCACCAAGAACCCAAGGAGTCCCTGAGGTGACAGTAACCTCACTTTTCCAAGTGCGTCTGTCGATCTTTTCTGACCAAGAAGGGCCAGCATCGCATGTCAAATGTCATGACTGTTTGGGACACAGAGGAAAGACAAGCTGTGATGTAGCAACCATGATGGGAGCAGTGGAGGTGGGTAAGGAAGCTGACAGAATTTTAATCCCTGCCCCTGGTTCTGGGGATTGAACCCAGGGCCCCAAGCACTCCAGGAGAGAGCCCTACTGCTGAGCCACTCCTATTCCATTGTTCTTTTCACTTTTTAGTTTTGAGATAGCTTCTCAGTTCTAAGAAAGGCCCCAAGATTCACTCTGTTGCTCAGGGAGACCCTAAGCTTATCATCTCTCTCCCTCTCTCAGCCTTCTAAGAAGCTGGAATCACAGTCCTATCTCACCGGGCCTGGCCGCTTATAAATCTTATATCATTAGTTTATGTCCCCAACCGTCAGTTTAGAAATCAGTTGGTTCAGAAGCACAAGGGGACGTCATCTAACTGCTCCGAGACAAATTCACTCCTTCTTCAACATGGCCCTATGAGGTCGGAATCGGCATTGAATATTCAGGTTTTACAGATGAGAGGACCTGAGCACAGAGAGGCTAATAATGTCCCAGGGTAACACAACCAGGAAAGTTCAAGGGTTGGGGCAATCTCCTAGGCCAGTGATTCTCAATCTTCCTAATGCTGCAACCCTTTAATATGGTTCCTCATGTTGTGGTGAGCCACAACCATAAAGTTATTTTTGTTGCTACTGCATAACTGTAATTTTGCTACTGTTATGAATTACACTGTAAATATGTGATATGCAGGATATCTGATATGTGACCCCATGAAAGGGTCTTTTGATTCCCAATGGGGTTTTGACCCACAGGTTGAGAACTGCTGTCCTAGGCAATTTGACCCAGGCCCTGTGTGTCAAATACTGAGCTTTGAAAATGCTACCACTCACTTAAGTCTGTTTTCCTAGTTTAAACCCCTCCCTCTAGTGGAGATCATTTCAAACTCTTATCTTCTGTATTGATAACTAAAGTTATGCTGCAGGCCAGGGACCAGACTTGACAGCCTTCCTGTTTTGCTCAAAAGATGAAAGACCGAGATTCTGACCTGTCTTTATTTGTTCTGTCAGCTAGAAGCAGGCAAGTCAACCTACAAGCAAATCGTCAATGTAGGCTATTCACAAGACTCAAGACTCCCTTTTATTAACTTTGTATGCTTTGCAGGAAAGTGTCCAGGCCTCTACCTGAGGAGCTTGAGCACCCACGCCTGGCTGCTTCAAGTTTTGCCTCTGGGCTCCCCCTACATTTTTCCCTGGGTGCCTCTTCTTCAACTCTGCAGCTCCCCTGGGTGTCATTCCCTGTAGGCCCTGAAAGGGGTGCTCTTATCTTCAGACTGTGCTACTGGAACCCTCTACACCTCCAGAAAACACCACCTCAGGACTCCAGAGAGGCTGAGGACAAATCTACACATCTCTGGGACCTGAGATCAAACGCCTGAAAAACAAAACAAAACAAAACAAAACGGAAAGCTGGAGCCACAGAGAAAACAGCAGCACCTGAGCCTTCAGTTATGGCTGCGGTGGATGAGGAACTCAGGAGGACGGAGGCATATCCAACTGGAGCTAGTCTAGGAGCTCCATCTCCATCTCTGTGGCAACATTGTATAAACTAGCCATTCTCCCGAAGCAGGGAGTTTTACATGGTTTGGCACTGCCAGCCAAGGACCAGGACTAAAAGTCTGACCCCCTTAGTTTACATTCATAGTTTAGTTAAGGAAACTTTTTTTTGTTTATTTTAGAGTTCAAGTCTGTGTAAACCAACTAAGGCATAAGTTAATAGGCCCGTCCCCCACACTTTTCTGTCATAATAGCACCTTTGGCCTCTAATTGTCACAAAGGCCATCTCCAGCACCTCCCCCCCAGTGGGGCCCCCACCAATCTCTAAGCTCCCTCAAGCTCCGGACTTGAAATCCCACCAATCCTCACTCTGGAAATCTCTGCCCTAGAAAGCTCCATCCTCTCAGAAATCCTGTATAAAGGCTGTGTTTGCCCAGCTCTCTGGTGTCTTCTCCTGGGAGTAGAGGCAGCCTCTCCTGGGTTCTTTCCTCCTCTCCTGGATTCATCCCTCCATGGGCTCCTGAGTCCTAGGATACCTTCCCTTGGGACACTGTCCCACCCCAGCGCTGTGTGGTTCCTTAGTTTTGGAGTTGTGGGTTTCCTGGACACCTTCGCATCCCATGAGGAAGGCCAACAGTCACTGCAGCCAAAGGCAATGATAAAGGGAAGCAGCCTGAGGATTTAAAGTGGGCTGTCTTAACTGAGTATCTGCCTTCCCCACCCGGCCTGGGGCAAGCTGAAGTGTCTGCTGATACTCTTGGACGTCAGTACACGGGGGAGTTAGGTCTGGAGACATGGTTCTGAGGTTAAGAGCATATTCTGCTCTTGCAGAGGACTGGGGTTCAGTTCCCAGCATGCACACCAGTCAGGTAGTTTTATAGTGACCTGTAACTCTAGTTCAAGGGGGGAATCTGACACCCTCTGTTGGTCTCTGTGGGCACATGCACACACACACACACACACACACACACACACACACACACCAAGTACATAAACCTTTTTAAAAAGAGGTACAGGAAGTAGAGATGTCTCCAACTTTTACTGGGGATAGACCAGAGATGCTGTTAATAACCCCTGTGTTGCACAGCACTGCCAACTGTTGAGCTAGCTTGACAACTCCTGGCTCAGAGACTTCTTACTACATGGCCATCTTACAGAAAAGCCAGAAGAATAAAAGGGCTATGTGGGAAAGATCTATGCTTGGGCCAGGGGTCCTCAAAGCATTCTCCAAGACCAGTCTCCCTATGATCATTGTAACTAAAAATATATTTGAACACAGCACACTCATGTTCTTGCATTGTCGGGGGCACAGTAGAATAACTGTAACAAAGGTGCCCTGGTCTGCAGAAATGAGAGTGTTTACTTTAGAGTTGTTTACACTAAGAAGTCAGAGGACCATGTGCCTTTGGAAATACAAATGCACCCTTTCTGCACAGAAAATTCAGCTTAGCTTCTAGAGATGGTTGCTCCCCAGGGTGCTCAGCTTTTGTAGCTTGTGTTGTGTGTGGGGTCTGGTTGGCTCATCTGAGCAGATGAGACTGATTCGGAGGAGTGCCTGTTGTATTATCTCTGTGTCTGAATACCTGACAAAAAGTTACTTCAGGGAGGATGGTGTTAATCTGGCTTACAGTTTGAGGGAATGCATCCTGCTATGGAGGGCAAGGCATGACAGCAGGAGCACAGGACTCCTGGTCACATGACAACGCCATTGTCAAGAACAGGAGGAAGTAGAGATGAGGCAGAAGACTCCAAAGTCATCCTCAGTGACCCACTTTCCTCTAGTGAGTCTCTTTACCACCTAAAGCTCACAGAACCTTCTCCAACAGAGCCACTGGCCAGGGACCAATTGTTTAAACACACAAGCCTATGGGGGAGCATTCCACATTTAAACCACAACACTGATTAATCTATCTTCTCCCTATACTCTTTCTCCCAACATCCTACACATTTTCCTTCCAAATTAAAAATGACTAACACCATGAATATTAGAGAGATGGGTGACTACCAAGTCACTAAGATGTTCCTTCTGCATCTGCCTCAGTAGACAACAGGGAGATCAGTAGGTGTGGCTGATGCTGGTCCTGAGACTACAGAAGGTCACAGGGGAGGGAAACGGCAGTAGTTCCGGGTCAGAGGTCACCCGGGAGAACCCGTCTATCATGGCAGAGGAGTGAACAGTCAGCATCCTTTTTCTGCTTCAGCTGCTGACCCTTCCTATTCTTGCCATTTGTCAAAACTGAAATGAATGGCCGCATGCCAGTCTGGCACCTTGCCCACATGCCCTTCACTGCAGTCTCTTAGAGGCTGCTCTGCTTGGAGAGGGGTGCTTTCAAAGCAGGACTCCTTCAATAAAGCTCGTGGGCTGCGTGTGAGTTTTAAAGTCAACTCAGCTGGTCTCGAGCCTGCCTTCCGTAATTCACAAAGAAGACACACAAAAGGCCAGTTCACCATGCCAAAGTAAGTATGCTCTTGAGAAACTTCCAGATATAAACATGTTCATGCACACATGTATGTGTGCATACATGTGCATGCCCACCTGACAGACACATAAGTTTATGTGGCAAGATACTGTTTGCTAATGTGTGTGCACAGGGTCTGAGTTATCCCATAGTGTGTTTCTGCAAATGAGGGTGGATTTTCCTAGTTGCTTTGGAAAAATAATTTACCAAAGAAACATAAGGAGGGAAGGTTTTATTCTGGCTTGAAGTTCAAGAAGTCCATCGCGGTGGGGATAGCATGGAAGCCGGTCACATTGCGTCCACGGTCAGGAAGCAGAGGGGGATGAATGTTGGCTGTGATGGCTCCTGCTCATGGTCAACTTGACAGGACCTAGGGTCAGCTGGGAGATGGGCCTCTCTCTGGACTTGTCTTTGAGGGACCATCTTGATTACCTTTGTTGAAGTGGGAAGGCACAACTTAGTTGTGGGCAGAGTCATGCCTCAGGCAGAAAATTCCAGACTATACAAAAGGAGGAAGGGACCTAGCTGAACTGAAAGCCTGCATCCATTGTTCTCTGCTTCCTGACTACAGATCCGTTATGACTAGCCCCTTGAAGATCCTACTGCTGGGACATCCCTGTCATGATGGACTGCAAGCCCACCTATGAGCTAGAGTAAATCCTTTCTTCCTTATGTTGCTTTTCTTAAGTATGGACCTCAGTTTAGCACTTTTCTTTCGTGCGGCGAGTGCTTCTAGTCCATGGAATGGTGTGGTTCATCTTTAGGGTGAGCTCTCCCATCCCAATCTATCTGATCTAGAAATCTGAACTCTCTCCCAGACATGCCTGGAGGTTTGACACTGGTGATCCTGGAGCCTTCCAAATTGACAATCAATTAAAACCATCACGGCTTTGATGGTACTGACATCATCTGAGACCCCCACATTCACTAGCCAAACAACCTAAATCGGCTGCCTGGGGATCCCCAGAGATCATGTCTTCACCTCCCAGTGGTGGGGTTAAAACGCATGTTGCCGCATTATGTGGGATCTGTCAATCTAGCTCACTGAGCCTCAAAAACAGCAAGCAGTGATTGGTTTATCCTTACTAGCCCCCAACCTCAAGTCTCTCCTTCTACACACTAGCCTCTGCAGTCACCCACAGATTATTCAAATAACCAAGATCCTTCACTGGGATGAACCCACTTCATCTTATCAGAGCATCCCTGGACCCCACATCCAAACCCAACTCTTGCTGCTGAGAGATTTTCTGAGGCCATTGGGGACCAAATTCGTTGCAGTCCACAGACTCACAACAAATGGAAGGGAAAGAAAGAGAAAACAAAACTTAGCTCCCCCGGCTGGCAATCATTCGGAACAATCAGCTTCTGATTAGCCGCCTCGTTAAAACATAAACTCATTTAATTCAATCACTGAAGCAATAGCCCAAGCCAACACAGCCATTATCACAGGAAACTCAGTAATGCTCACTCTCTGTGAGACATGGCAATTTGGCATCTTTATTAACAATGTGGATCTCTCACTGGTGTGGAGTACGCTACAGCAGCTGTGGTCCCTCCATTATCCCCTCACACCAGCAGCATCTTTCCTACTTCCCCACACAAAGCAACTAGGGAAGAAAACACCTGACACTCCCAGAGGGTAAGATTGCTCACTTACAATTAGTTAGCAAGGATGGTGTTATTTTTAATTTAATTTTTTTTTTCAATTATGTGTATGGATGTGGGGGCACTCCCTGCAGAGCCCAGAGGAGGGCGTTGGAATTACAAACAGTTGTGAGCTGCCCAATGTGGGTACTGGGAACTGAACTGTCTCTCTAGCACCAACATAAACTCAACTAAGGCCAAGCATCAGAGAGGAGAGGAAGCCACAGGGAACACAATGCCAGAAGCATACATGAACCAGGGGAGCCTAGAAAGCCATGGGCGCCTGTGGCTTCAGCTCTCCTTGCCATACCTCTGTCTGTCTTCCTTATCTCCTTCCTCATGTCTCTCTGAGAAGGCCAGCTTTTCTTACTCACTAATTTACACAAGGAACCTTTAGGGGCCAGTGTACTCAGTGTTCTTATCCCTCCAGCCCCCATGTCCGGGTCACCTTTAGCTATCAACAGCACAGCTCAGAGCAGTGGCCCTCAACCTTCCTAACGCTGTGACCCTTTAATACAGTTCCTCAAATTGTGGCAACCCCCACCCAACCATAAAATCATGTTCACTGTCACTTCACAGCTGTTATTTTGCTACTGTTATGAATCGTAATGTGGTTATCTGATGTTTCTGATGATTTTAAGGGACTTCTGTGAGCGGGTTGCTCAATCCCCAAAGGGGTGGTGGTTGAGAACCATTGGCCTGACGTCAGCTGAGAAGGGAGTCTCAGTTGAGGCATGGTCCAGATCGGATGGGCCTGTGGGCATGTTTGTGGGGGATTGTCTTCATTAACAGCTGATGAAGGAGGGTCTAGCTAGTCAATTGCTCCTGGGCTGTATAAAGAAGCTAGCTATGAGGGAACCAGCAAGTCACAATCCTACATGGTCTTAGCTTCATGCTCTTGTTTGAGTTCCTGCCCTGACTTTCCTCAATGCTGAACTATATAATAACCTGTATGCTGAAATAAACCCTTTCCTCCCTAAGTTGCTTTTGGCCATAGTGTTTTGTTTTATCACAGCATCAGAAAGGAGACCAGGGTAGAACAACTGCATATGGAGCCTAGGAGCCCCAGGCTGTTCCAATCACCAACTTATCATCAGCTAGGGCTCAGGGACCAGACCATGTTGCACATTGGGATGAGAGTCCACTATAGAACACATGGAAGGACAGCCATGGAAAAGGGTGTCCCTGTCCCAAATGAGGATGTAAATATCCTAGCTTCCCGAGGAGTGCTTGGAAGCACTATTCAATGTTCAGGCTGCATTTGTAACTTCTCAGCTATCAGCTTGGGAGATCTGTGCAGTCACGGTGACTTCTGACAGAAGTGTGTGTGGGGGAACAATGGTTGAATGAACTCTGAGTGATTATTGATTGTGGAGATGGTGTTCCACACAGTCCCAACAGCCTTATAAAGATGGTGGAGATAGCTGTCTACAAGATCTTGTTTATTCTTCCAATGGTGGATCTTGTCCCTGGGAGACATACCTGGCAATGCTTGCCTTAGGGGGTGAGGTATCATAAGCAAGCAGAGTAGAGTGTCAGCACAGAATCTGTTTAGGGACATTGTTGGCCAGTACCAGCTCTAGGCAGGTTCCTTCCTTTCCTGCAGAAATGTCTATCTGATTTAGGGCAGTGCTAGCCCTTGGGAAGGGTACGTCCAGTGTCCCTGGTTCAGGACAATAAATGATCACTTAATGTTTACATCCCGGCCAACGCAGGCATGTAGTCACAGAGAGAGTGTCCTGAACATGGCCACTGGCTACTTCAGAGTCCAGGCTGCCCGCACACGGAGTGTTCTGTCTCCAGACCAGCGTCTCTGCCTCTAGATGTTGGTCAGGGAAGAGCGAGTGAGGAGGGGACACAGGCTAGTCTGCAAGGAACACTGGGCAGTTCTGCTTGATTAATGGGCACCCCTCCTTCCAATGCATGAAGTACTGAGTAATAAAAGTCCATGGCTGGGCAGAGTCTCCCAGAGACAAGGTGCATCAAGGGAAAGAAGAGGCAGGAACTCTAGGTGGTCGTCTCCTCCATCATTACGGAGACTGAAGGAACCTTTTGAACTACCATGGCTCCCATCACTGTGAGGCTGAAGGACCACTACACTAATCCCACAGCTGTTGCCTAGAAGCCGAGGTTTGTCAAGAAGGTCCAGATGGGCCTTTGCTTTCCTGACAAGATCGGGCCATACCTCTGTCAGGCATGTCTCACTTCTTTCATGAACACCCACCTGACACCAGTGACAACCAGGGTGGGAAGACCAGGAGGAGAAGAAACTCCTTTCCAAGTTGCTGTTATTTGGGTCTGCTGATGCTTGCAGCCCAAAGCATTCATTCCCAAAAGTCTAAACCGAGCTCATGCTCTTCTTTCTCCTCTCCTTTCACGCCTTCAGCATTATTTTTTTCTCCTCAAATAGAATGCACCTAGCTGGTTCCTACTGGTTTCTGCCTCAGGATCTCCTCTCCATCTTCACATAGCCCCAGATCTCACCCACCATTCTTATTTCTTTTCAACTGTCACTTGTATGCTTTTGTGCGTGCATGTATGTGTACATGCATGTGTGTCTGTGCATGTATATGTGTGCACAAATGTGTATGTGTGCTTGCTGAAAAAGAATCTACTGACAACCTAGCCCAAAATAACCAACCTCACAGCCCCATTCTTGGGCACCTGAAGCTATCTTCTTTTTCTTTTCATTTTGCTCAAGTGTGTGTGTTTGGGGTGTGTACATGCACATGTGTGTGCATGTGTGTATGCACATGCATGGTGCATGCATGCATACATGCATGTCTGTCTGTCTGCCCTATACAGAGCTTTGAGACCACTCAAAGGACTTTAAAATATCTTTATCTGGGGTATGTGTGTACATATCAGTGACCACAATCCAGTCTTGGCTTTGTTAATTTCTCTCTCTCCCGCTTGGAATCTCATGTCCCCTCACTGGCCTCTTGGGTCCCCTGACTGAGGGAAATCGGAACACGTGAAAAAGATTTTAGAATTCCAGTCGCCTCTTTTTTTTTTTCTCTCTCTCTTTCCAATTAACGGCTGCCAGGAGCAAACTTTCTGAGGTGAAACACATCCAGAGAAGATAAACGGCTTTTTAATTTGGGTCACCCACAAGGTCAGCGGTAGAACTGTGTTATTGTTATTTCCCCCCCCAAACATGCCTTCATTAACTTTCTTTGAAGAACCAGTACAAAGGAGTCCTGGGCTTTTTGATGAGCACATTTCCTCTCCTTAGCTACCAGTTTCAAATGAAGCCATTGCCCCAGGCCTGAGCAAGCAGGGGACCCCTTGTCTGCCGCTGTCCTGAGCCTCTGACTGGGTCTCCATTAAGTTTACTACCCAGAAGTTGCTGGCCAGACTGACACAGAGAGGGGTCCCACAGATGAGCAAAGAAGTGAGTGTGGACCTTCCTGATGCATCCTGGGCCGAGGGGGAAGGAGAGCTACTGCAACAATCCATTTCAGCAAAGGATATACCTATTGACACATTTCCTGTTCTCTCCCATCTCCTCTGGTTGTGACTGTCTCCATAGCTGTTCAGTGTGGTTTGGCTGGGACTTACCCAGCTTGTATTCCTGGAGGAGGACAAGATGCTCATACCAGGTAAGGTGATTTCCTGTGATTGGTTCAGAAATAGTCACCTGATCTCATATGGCTCACCAGGCATCTGCCCATGACTTTGATTTGACTTGTGACTTGTCTGAACGTGTTGGTGGTCACGTTGGGAGGAAAGACTTGCTGGTGCACGTCTTTAATCTCTGTACTCTGAAGGTAGAAGCAGGCAAATCTCTGTGAATGCAAGGCCATGCTGGTCTACAGAGAGTTCCAGGCCAGCCAGGGATACACAATCACACACACACACACACACACACACACACACACACACACACACACAC
>CAJQZJ010037421.1:4008230-4025481 GCA_907164525.1 Lophiomys imhausi
CACACACACACACACACACACACACACACACACACACACACACACACGGTGGGGGAGGCGAGGGCTGAATAAAACTCAGCCATTTCACCCCAATCCAGCCATCCCTGAGCTTCTACGCCCATCGACTTTTTGGTTAGAGGAGACTTTTTATTTAAATTTCCATTATCAGATTTAAGTTTCTCTACCTATCAGGGAAATCCCAGGCTACCATACCCCAAAGCAAGACTGTTCTGAATTCAATGTGGAATCCGGACTCAGTCACCTCTAAAGTTCTAAAGTTCCAACAGGATCTGTCTGCCATCTGGGACTGCACACACTCCTTTCTCAGAGTCCTTGGCCTTATTTTTAGCACTTGCTAGTGACATTCAGACATTCTGATAACGTGTCATATTTGTACTGACAGAGAATTCTCCACCATCTAAAAATTTGGATTTCCTATTGTTTTTATTTCAGCCAGTAACATTACTTCCATTCATGCCTGGAACATGAGTGTCCCACCTCTGTGCTCCTACATATTCTGGACAACTGGTTCTCAACATGTGGGTTGCAACCCCTTTGGGGGGTCCAATATCAGATATCCTGCATATCAGATATTTACATTACGATTTATAACAGTAGCAAAATTATGAAGGAACAACACAATAATTTTGTGATTGGGGGGGTGGTCACCACAACACAAGGGACTGCATTAAAGGGTCACAACATTAGGAAGTTTGAGGACCACTACTCTAGATTAACATTCACAAAAATATCTAACAGCCCACACCTGAGAGTAGAGTCTTTATCCAGAATCCTCCAAATGCAAATGCAGAGACCTAATTCAGTTCTGTGGACCACAAACTCCATTTTAAATTATCTACACTCCCTGGCTTCTCTGACTCAAGAACCCACGGCAGCTGGATACATTGTGCATGACTATATTTCCCACCCTGCCTTGCAGGTGGCGGCCTCCACCTGCTTAAGCTTTAAGGGTACATGACCTATACAAGTCATAGCCCACTCGGGGTATGCACAACACAGCTGATTTTGAGTCACCCGCGCTCCTGGAAAGGACTTCAACATCCCCATCAATTCAGCAAGATGGACTTGGATGGGATGTTTCTTTGGTCTGGCATGGGAACCCCATCTGGGACGAAGAGACACGAGTTCACATTTCTTAAAAAAAAAAAAAAAGGTCATTCATCATGAAATACCCCCATGCCAGGAAAAGCCAATATAATCCTGTACAGTTTACCTCTGGATCTTATATGGGAAAATCAGAAAGGGGAGGCTAAGGATCTGTTTTGTGTCGTACTTGCTATTTTTGCTCTCTCTTATGGCAGTGATTATAACACACACTGATCAGGATACTCATTATGGGTTTAATACATGGCAATCACAAACACCTGTAACTCTACTTCCAGGTGATCCAGTGACTTCTTCTGGCCTCATTGGGTACCAGTCACAAATGCAGTATGCAGACAAAACACTCATACACTTAAATTTACAAAAAAAAAGTATATATATATATATATATATATATATACACACACACACAATAAAAAAGAAAAGGGAGATGAAGTTAGATAAGGAAGAAAAAAGTAAAGAACAAAGGAAATCAAGTGCTGGCAAAGCCATCAGCCATGTGGAATCGCTCTGGGATTTAGAGCCTTGGCTTCTGCCTTCATGCTCTCTGAGGCACAGAGCGCTGGTCCTGTGAGTGGACTCATCCGCAGCAGACACTGTACTCAACTCCTGCTTCCCTCCCCCACCTCCGCTCAGGCACTGTTTCAGAATTCTCAACAGCCTTGCCGACATCCCCGGGCAAACAGACTAAAACCATCACACGCCCAGCCTGCAGTAGAAGCCAAAGCCCCCAATGCTTTAGATCGATTACCCCAGCCATCCCAGTTTAGCAGACACTCAGGACAAACCCGTCACAGATGTTCACTGCTCGCATCCTGTAGCTGCTGGCCCAGAGCCTGCGCGAGCTAGCCGGTCAGACCCTAGGGCCCGCTCCCATCACCAAAGTGCCGGCGTCCAACGCTCCAGCCCCATCTCCACCTGTTCCTTCTGTGTTCGTGGCTTTTATTGCCCAGCTCTAAGTGTGCACGACCTGCTATTTATTAACACCAGCTCAGGGGTCATGTGGACTTGTTCCTTTCAGAACAAGATCTATGTCCACTTTGCTGTGAACATGAACAATGCAAGCAGATTGGGGGGGGGGGCACCACATGTCCATGGAGGGAAAGCCCATTTATTTTACTACGACTAAGCCAGTGATTCTCTTCTTTGCTTACTGGTTCTCTTGCTATTATTAAGGATCAGAAGGCCACCTTGGTCACTACAGTACCTGGACTCCCAGCCTGACCCCAAGCAAGGAAGGCACCCATACCCACCTCATACCTTTTTGCTTCTGTGGTTTCTTAAATGAACCCTCTCTATGGAGCATTGGAGTCCAGGTCTTGAGTGAAACCTGATTCAGGTGGCAGCCTGAGTCACCACGGACCCACCTAATTGGAGCTGACAGCCATGATTTATTTACTGTGGCTGTCTGTGCTTGGAGTCATAATCGCATCTAACACTCATCTTATCTCAAACATGCTTGGAGGACCAAAAATTCAGATTTCTCCTTCTTTTTTTTAAATTTGACATTCCAAATCCCCAGTAAAAGAGAAAAAGGAGTGGGAAAAATATAAAAGGATCAAATATGTTTCTATTACATAGCCTTGGTTTTTGTTTTTATTGGTTATGGTTAATTTGGCCATTTAAAGACAAAAGGAGGGAGACATCAGTTTGGAATATCCTGGATGTAAGTGAGGTGACCCCTACCTCGTCTTTGCCATTTAGTTATTTTAGAAATGTGACGGGGGGACTCAGTGAGTAAGACCACTTGCTTGCTTCACAAGCACACAGACCTGAGTTCAAATCCCCAGCACTCAGGTAAAAAGCTTGAACTTGGCTGCATGGACCCACAACCCCAGTGCTGTAGGAGGTAGAGACCCGAGGATCTCTGGGGTTTGTCGGCTGCCAGCCAAGTTCCGCGAGAGAGCCCGTCTCAAGAAAATGAAGAAGAAAAGTGATAGAACAGGGTGTCCATGTCTTCCTCTGGCCTCTGCAAGACAACCTGCATGTGTGTGGTGCACCACACACACAGAGAGAAACATGTGAACGTGTTTGTGCATATGTGCATGCAGGTACTTGGGCATGTGTCTGCTCACATGTGTTGGGAACAGAAGTCAACCCTGGATGTTATTCTCCAGGGTCTATCTTGCTTTCTAAGATGGCTACTCTCATGAGGACGTGGGGCTTCAAGAATGGGCTAAGCTGGATGGCCAGTGAGCCCCAATGATCTGTTTCTGCTTCCCCAGCATTAACGTTATAAGAATGGACAACCACAAGGCATTTAAAAAAATATATTCCTTTACTTTCATTTATGTGTATGTGTGTGTCCTAATATGAGCTTTTATGCTCTGCTTTTGTGAAGTGCCTGTGGAGGCCACAAGGGGGCACCAGATCCCCTAGGACTGGAGTTACAGATGGTTGTGAGCTGCCATGTGGGGGCTGGGAACTGAACCTGGGTCCTCTGCAAGAGCAGCCAGTCCTCTCAACTGCTGAGCCACTTCCCAAACATGTCACAAAACCCAACTTTTTATGTGGGTTTTTTGGAAACTAACTCACGTTCTCATCCTTATACAGTAAGCATTTTACCAATGTATCCACCACCTAAGATTCCAAATATGCTGTTATTAACTACTTGTCTTTTCATTAATTTTTGTTGTTAAATATTTAAGACTAGAATACAAAATAGTGGGTTTTGACATGGTCTTTTTGTGCATGTATCATTATACTGAAAGCACTTGCCTCTCTAGTAGGGGCAAATCACTAAGTACCAAGACCCAGTGAGACACATACACGTCAGACTGATCACACAGTTAGTTACACTTGCCTCCCAACCAATAAACACCCGGTCTTTCAAAGCCTGCATTTATTTATAGTATGTTTATTGGACCCAGATCTACTTTAGACCAGATACTATTTTGAGTGAATGCCTCAGATGTCAGAAGGTAATGAAGTTCTTATAGTTGTTTGGTTCCACATTTAAAACAGATTTTCTTTTAATTACCTTGACCTGCACCTCTCCCTGCCAGTAAGAAACGTATGTTTCCCAGAAATATCACATAAACTTCGAAGTGCTTGGGGAAGCATCATCGTATGCAACCATAATGTGTTCTAGCCCAAGACATGAGGCTTCTGACATGGTGAACACTCAAAAAGACCTCAAGGCATTTTAGAACATCAAAGAAAGAAGGAAAGAGTCTTGGCAAGATGAACTAAATGGAAATGGAGTCAGATAGAGAAGAGGAGGAAAAGAATTCAAAAGTGTGCAGAGTGAAACTAATGAACTGCAGCTTTGGTTCTGGTATTTTCAAGGTGCAAACTTACACTACACAAGGCAGAAGACTGACCCAGAACTCTGAGGTCAAATGGTGGAGAACTGGGCAGAGCCCTACTGCTGAGCTGTGGCCTGTACTTTTTCAGACTAGCTTCTCTCCCTTCTGTAATGTCAGAGGAGTTCTATGTCAAAGTATACTTGTTAAGCTGACAGTAGTGTTTCCACCTAATTGTTTTGGTGAATAAGGGTCTGGGGAGATGGCTCTGGGAGTAAAGTCATTGTTGTGAACGCATGTGCATGACAACCTGAGATGGATTCCCAGAACCCATATAAAAAAGCAGGGCATGGGGTCCTGTGTGTGTAATCTAGCTCCAGGGAGCTGGACACAGAAGGATCTCTGGGCACCTCTGCCAGGCAGCCTATATGAACTGGTGAGCTCCAGGCCAATGAGAGATTCTGACTCAAAAACAAGAAAGTCAACAGAGTAGAAAGCAATTGAGAAAGACATTCCATTGTCAACCTCTGACCTCTGTATGCATGCATCCACACATGCATGTACACCCACACACATTTGCATACACATGCATGAATACACACATGCACACACACGAGATCAAAAGGCAAATATCTCAATGGTTTCAGATCTCATCGACCTAGAGACCCAATCAACTATCCAGAACTCAGTTTCCTGTTTAATTTTTTTCCCACCTACCATGTTCAGATTAAGGTCTCCTGAACACACACAGAACATAATTCTCCTGAATTCTAAGTGTCAATGGCAGACATGATAACAGCCTGAGAAAGAATGAAGATCCATGACTCATGTGACCAGTGTTCAGCCTCCAGTCAACTGCTGGTGAAGGGGATAGAATTGCCATCATATCCCTCATGGCAAATGTATCCTGCAGTCCCAAGTTCTCTGGTGTCCCATCCTTGAGAATTGTAGTCTATGTTCACTCTTTGTGAATCCAGAGGGCTCATTCTGCCTAGCTGTCAAGGCAACAGATAGATCTGTGCACCACAGCACTGAGCCTGAAGACAGCCTCTTGTAAGGCTTAGGGGGAAGGCAGCAGCCATGTTAAGACTACTCCTAGAGGCTGCCTTATTGGAATGACCATGTGGACTGATGGGGTGAAGCTGAGCTTCCAGCACAGTTGGTATCAACTCCAGCTACACAAGTGCACCTGCTTGGAGGATCTGTCTATAAAAATTCCCTGAAAACTTCAGCCCCTAATGACATCTCTACATGCTCATGTGAGACCTGGAGTGAAAACCTCTCAACCATGTCTTGCCCATGAGATCAATAGTGAGACAAGAGGAAGCAATAAGCTTACATTACAGGGTAATATCCATGCAACAGTTGCAAGGAGAATCCCAATTCCATCAGCTCCCAGAGCAAGTATGTGACTGATGTTCTTTGAGGCAGGTGGATGGGTAAGAAGGAATCAGTACACTGAACTGAACTTTAAAAATAGGGGTAGAAGCCCCCCATGAAGCTACAGACTTTTCCAAAATGTTGGAACCTTCAGTATACTAACCTGAGAATTAGTATGTGCAAAGCATTGACTATGATGGGTGTCATAAAGCATGTGATAAATGGCAGTTATTCCTATTATTATTCTATGTGCAAATTAAGTTTCAAATATACTTTGCCAGGGAGTTCACAAGTAAAAGCTGGTTATCTTGTCTCCTTACTTGGTGATCTAGATGGGGAAACATATGCAGAGGCAAAGATAAATCTTCATTAAAATAAAAGAGCTCATGGAGGCTTGTGAGACGACTTTGTTGGTCGAGTGCTTGCTGTCCAAGCCTAAGGCCCTGTGTTTCCTCTTTAGCACCTGTGTAAACTAGGCATTGTAGCATGTACTTTAATCCCAGCACTCAGGAGGCAGGGGCAGGTGGATCTCTGTTAGTTTGAAGCCAGCTTGCTCTACATAGTGACTTCCAAGCCAGCCTGAGCTACATAGTGACACCTTGTCTCAAGACAAAACAAAAAACCAACCACATCAGGCATAGTGGCACACATCTATAATTCTAGCAGGAGATCTGGAAATGGGGAAACTTAGTGTTGGTGGTCAGCTAGTCTAGCTAAATCACTCATCTCTAGGTTCAGTGAGAGACTCTCTCTCAAAAAGTAAACTGGAAATTGAGTGATATATGAAAACATATGACATTGATATCTAGCCTCTACATATATGCAAACACACATGCACATGTATGTAGGTGAACTCATATACAAACATAAGATAATTGAAAATGGTTCCCACAGCTGGATCTTTGCCTTTCAGCATTACGCTTTTGTCTCTCCCCATTCCTGAACCTCATCCTCAGATATCTTCTATGCCAAGGTGGTCTTTCTCGGTCAATACTTTCATTAAACTCAGGTCCTCAACTAGAATTTCCTCTCTTCATCCAATCCAGAAACTGTTTGCCACTGCAGCACCCCATCGCCCTCACCCTCACCCACTCACATGGCACCAGCATCTTTCATCATTTCCCATGTACCCCCTACCCTATTTAGCTCTATTTTGTTTCTAGTATCAAAGATGGTGGCTGTCACCATTTTCAAAGCAGCTTTGCCACAACCCCATTAAGCATCATATGTGGGGGCCAGAGAGATGGCTCACTGGTTAAGAGCTCTTACTGTTCTTTCAGAGAACCTAGGTTTCCCAGCACCTATGTGGTGGCTCACAACCATCTGTAACTTCAGTTCCAGGGGATCCAATTCCCTCTTCTGCACACATGTAGCACACATACATACATACATTCAGACCAAACACCCATATGTGTAACATGAAATAAATCTTCAAAAAGTTAGAGTCAAATGCCCCCTTTCCTTGAGCTATGTCCTGTCAGTAGCTCACTTTATGCTGGGCAGTTTCCACACTTGTTCTCTTGGACCCCTGAACTATCTTGACAAGAAGCCCAGGTGCAGTGTTGGCAAGACTACAGAGAGGGGGTTTAGAGGCCAAAGATTATAAGGGGCAAAGAGACTCAGCAATCCAGCAACCCCAGTTGTGAGGTCAACAGATGTGAAAGCTCACCCTATACTACACCATGACAGTAGAGGTGGGAATGCCACCTGAGACCTATCTGCCCAAACAGGGAATCAAAGGCAGGCAAAGCAAAGCAGTGGCTCATTAAAGCCATCGAATTGTGGGTAGTATGCTATGCAGGTATAAAAACAAGATGGGTACACTACCTCTATATAGACCTTCCTCCCCCCGCCCCAAGTCACACTGCAATGATTATAGACAAGGTCTTGTCTTCCGGTTCCTTCATCAGTTACTTTCTGCAGTGAGAAAACACTTGAGAGCAGCGACTGTCTTTGGGATACACTCTGTTTGGGTGGGCAACAGTGTGACAGGGGAGGCTCCTTGGCAGTGGGGTTACTGACAGCTGTGTGGAGCAGGAAACAGAGAGATGAATGCTGGTGTTTGGCCAGCTTTCTCTCTTTCTCCTTTTCTTCTCCTATCCAAGATCTTAGTTCATAGGTAATGCTTTCAGCATTCAGGGTGCATCTTTTCTACTTGGTTAATCCTCTCTGGAAGCCCTCTTACACATACACAAGGAAGTATGCCTCGATCTCCTAAGTGATTATAAATCTAGACAAGTTGACACTGAAGAGTGGATGTCCCACCTCTTGGATTTCGACAAAGAAGAAGAGAAGGAGGAGGAAGAGGAGGAGGAGGAGGAGGAGGAGGAGGAGGAGGAGGAGGAAGAAAGAAAGAAAGAAAGAAAGAAGAAAAAATATGTGCTAGTTGCTCATGGGGTCTACCTTATATATTGGCTACAGACCCTCTCACACCTCTCCTTTCTCACTTTCATAATGTAGTCAAAGATTTCTTTGCAAAAGTTGTTCTATTTGCTTAAAATTTACTAGGAAACAAAACTTTATCATGGATAGAAAGCTCATGTCACCTGATAAAAATGGAAGGATAATATTTCATTAAATATATAATTATTACCTCCTTTTTATATTTATTTATTTACATGTATGTCTGTGCACCTGTGTAAGTTTAGGTATACTATGTGCATGCAGTGCCCACAGAGGCCAGACGAGGGCATCAGATCCCCTGGAACTGGAGTTACTGGTGGTTGTGAGCCACCTTGTGGGTGCTGGGAACCAAACTGCATTCCTCTGCAAGAGCAGCAAACACTCTTAACTGCTGAGCCATTTCTGCATGTCACCCTGTGTACTTATCATTTAAAGATGGTGAACCCTGGATGATCAGCAGGAAGGGAACCACGCTCTGGAAACTCCCTGATGCACAAGGGGAAACCATTCACTTCTCAGTTTTGGTCTTTATTTTCTTCTTCAACACATTTCTAGATATAACCCCTGCCAAATCATACTTGAAAATTAATGTTTATTCTTTGCACCCATTACGATACTTTATTAATGTCTTAGTTGCTGTGTTAAGACACCATGGCCAAGAACTTGTAGAAGAAACAACTTAATGAGGCCTTACAGTTTTAGAAGGTTAGGGTCCATGACCTTCATGGCAGCAGGTAGACTGTCACGGCACTGGAGCAGTAGCTGAGCAGAGTGGCAAGGGGAGTGCTAACTGGAAAGGCATGTTTTTTTTTTTTTTTCCCAAACAGTTCCAAGAACTGGGAACCAAATGTTCAAACACATTGGCCCATAAGGGCCATTCTCATTCAAGACAACACAGTTACATTTATTTTTAAATTTTGTGTATACATAATCAGGGTACACACATACCAGGAACATACATGGAGGTCAGAGGACAACTTGGAAGAGTCAGGTACTGTCTTCCACCATTTATGACCCAGGAATTGAGCTGAGGTCCTCAGGCTTGATAGAAAGTGCATTTACCTACTGAGCCATCTCACTGGCTGCCATTATTGTATTTTTAAACTGATCTTATTTTATTGTCTGATGACTGCCCACTCACAGAGAAGGTACAAGCTTCATAATACGGGGTGCCTTCTTCAGGTCTTTCCAATTCACTCATAAATCCTCAGCTTGTAGAAACTATATTTAGTAGGTGTTAGTAAAAGTTTCATTGACAGAAAGAATGAATGAATGAATTTCTGACTTGTTGGAAGGTGCTGCCTCACTCTAAGTTATTAGTAAGCTTGTTTGATCATCAACTCCATCTCTGAGATTTTTCTCTTCCCTAAATCAATATCATCTACACAGGGGCAAAGTGGAATGCTTACACCTTGATAGTTTATTCTATGTCACCATACATTTTTGACAGTGTATTTAGTGTCTGCCAAGCAACAAGAGATCTCCTGAAAAATGGGGAGCCCAGAATGACTGGGATTCAGAAGGGAGAGCCAAGTGTTTATTAATCAACCTCAAAAAAATGAACAGTCCTCTCTGCTTCTGAGGAAGTGGGTGAAGAGGCACAGAAACTAAAAATGAAAATGGAATTTTCCAGGAATCCGGAACCCAAATACACTCTAAGATCTGAGGGAGATTTGGGGCTTAAATGCATATTTATTTTCTTCTCTTGTAGAAGAACAATAATAATTAAAAGAAAACCAACAACAACCAGTTATCCCTTCTTTTATCATTCATTATTTTATGTTCTGGTGTCCAAGAAAAGAAAATGACAAGTTATAAACAAAATATTTCTAGATTTTTCTCCAAAAGAGTAATACTGTAGAAGCCATCACAACATTGTTTTTCCAAATGTAAGTGATGAACTTTGCAGACTCCTGGTACCTTCCTTTCATTCCCTGACTGTTGAGCCATCAATGAAATCCTCTGGATATATTTTAGCTTTCCATAAAAAGCTTATTTAACGGCACCATGAGTCCCCAATGCATTGCAAATGAAAACAAGAGAAGCAGAGGGGAAAAGAAAAGGGAGGGTTCCCAGAAGTGTTGAAGTTTGAAGGACACAAGTTTGTATTTTTTTTTCCAGCATGTGAACTTGTTCTAAGGAAAGGAAGAAAAAAGAAACTACTAATTATAGCACAAAACTTCACTCAAGTCCATGTGTGTAGTTCTTAAACTTCACTTGTTTTCTCATTTCTCAGCACTGTCTACAATATTGTTTGAGACAGGGTCCCTCACCGGGACCTGGAACTCATTGGTTCAGCTAGGCTAGGTGCCCAGGGAGGCCTGGGGATCCTCTTGCCCCCACTCCCTTAGTGCCAGCAGAGGCCACCGTGCTTTGTGTTTTTATGTGGGTTCTGAGGATGTACCTTGGGTCTTCATGCTTGTAAGGTGACTTTACCAAGTCACCTCCCCAGCCTCCATTTCTGCTTGTGGACATCAAATCCATATATTTCCTCCCCTGGCAGATAATGCCCATTCAGTCTTTTCCCTAGGAAGCCCGTGCCTTCTGCTTACATGCGTGTGAAGCGACAGAGCCACAGACCACAGACTCATTACCGCTCCAGAGACAAGGGGATGGTCCGGGGCGTTATCATTCTCCAATGCAGATGGGTGACAGGGCAGGATACGTGCAGCATGAGCCTGAGGAGATTTTTGTCTTCGCACATCACCCACTGGAAAAAACATCATAATGGATGTTCCTTGCCCCATAATGGAACTCCGATACCATCAGACAAAGAACACACTTTGGTCTTGGCCGACGTCCAAATGGTTGGAGAGGCTATCCTGCACTGTTCACACAGACACAAAGCAGATGAATAGAAGCTGTCCCATCGGGGTGTTCCCAGTGGATTAAACACAATTAACTTAATGAGGCCCAGGACTTAAGCGCTGTTAACACTGAAGTGGGAAATATCAACTGACATGCCTGAAGGGAGGAGAAGGCACCTCAAGTGAGAAGGCCAGTGGCCTATGGGGCATGAAGTACAGGCTGTGGCACTGTACAGAGCCCAAAGTCCCACAGCACAGCCACTGTTGGCTCCAAAGCCTTGCAGTAGAAAAATAGGCTTTAACTTTCAGATCTTCTGGCTTATAAGAGAAAATCAGATTCTTAAGTAGAATGTCTTAGTGAATGGAACACTTCTAATGACCAAACAGAACCTGGGCTGGTACTTGCAAGTGTTTTCAAGATGGATTGATTGATGCAGGAGAGAGAAACAGAATCTAATGTATATTTTGGTTACTGCCTATTGTGGATGACAGAAAGAGGTGTAGTTTTCATTCCCAAGTCCCTTGATGAAGTGGCTACACAGATCCACCCATTAGTAAGTATGGGGCTCTCTCTCCACTCACAGAGCATGAATGACCTAATGTGCTGAGTACTACAGTCCTGGTGACACTGTTGAATAGCTTCAAGGCCAAGCCCAGAATAGCCCACCGCCCCCCCCAAGCCCGGGTAATGTTATCCATATATGTCCATAGACTTAAGCTGAAAACCTGCCAGTCCTCAGAAGCAATGTGTCCAGCTGGGAGGTGGTTGACCTCAGTCACAAGAGCTAGTTTGGCCTGTCAGAAGAATTGGCCAGCTAGTCTCAAAACAGGTGGTGACCCGTAGAATCGCAACCCAAAGTAATGGTTGGTCCAAGCTACAGATAATCAAGGTGGTTTGTTCTGCATAAAGTAGCTGAACCATAAGGCTTGAATCCCAGCTACAACTACATATTACCAACTGAACATCCCTCCTCTGTAACATTGGAACAGAAAGACTCCCCAGGATGGTACCACCCAGTGAAGCTTCAGTATAGAATAAGTCCTCAATGAGTTATCATCACCTAAGGCCTTCAGTGTGTCTTTTTAAAAAGTTCTTCAAGGGCTCAGTGGATAGCTCAGTTGATAAAGTCCTTGCCATTCAACCAGCAGGACCTGGTATGAGTCCCAGGATCCCAACACTAAGGAGGCAGAGTCAGTTGACTCTGGCCTGTACACACACACACACACACACACACACACACACACACACACTCTCTCTTGATGCTGTTAAGGTTTTTTGTTTTTTTTTTTTTTGTCTGTGATACCTATAGTAAGGCTTAATTTTGCCAACTCTAACATTTGGCAGGCTCCATATCTTAGAAACTGGAAGGAAGCAAGTTAGGTGAAGCCACCCACCAAGTGAACGTGTTGGACCTGACTCTTACTTGTGAATTGTCAAGAACTTGGCGAGCTCATTGGTAACTTGAGATTGCCATTGTGTGAGTAATGATACCAGAGAAATTTTCAAACAACCCAAACAAAGGCTACCTCTTTCCCTTGCTGGAGGCTAGTTGTATTTATAATTCTTGGCACACAACCTTTATGCACCAACAAAGCCAGGATGGGCAATTCCCTCTGCAATAAAGATTTTCTTCTTGCTGCCACCAAATCCCATGGAGAGAATGAATTCCATCTTGATTAGTATATGAAGTGTTGGCAAGAGAGATCTTTCTCCCTCCATTTCTTTATTATCTGAGAATTTCATACACACACATATATAAAAAATGATTATATGCATCCCATTCTCCATTCCCCCTGCATCTCTCATCATATTCTCCCAACACCTACACTTCCTAACTTTACTAAGTCTAATTAGTGTTGAGTATATGTGCATGGGTTTGGGGCCATCCACACCATTATAAAGGGATGTCCTTTCCCCATCAGCTGTCAACTGCCAATAGCTCCTCATAAATGGATGGGGACTGGAGAGCTCCCCACCTCACCCATGCTGGGATCATTGACCAGCCTGATGTGGTGCAGGTCTTGAGCAGGTAACCATGACAGTTGTGAGTTCATAAGGGCAGCAGCCATGGTATGTCCAGAATCCATCATTTCATAGCTCTCCTCCTCACGCTCAGCCCTTACACTTTGTGTCCTCTTCTGTAATGTTGCATAAGCCTTGGTGGGGGATGAAATGTTAATAAAGTCATCTTATTTAGGGATAAGCACTCAAATGACAAGGGGGAATCTTAAGGGACCACCTTAGGGTTACTCTTGCTGTGTTGAGTCACTCTGACAGAAAGCAAGTTGGAGTCGGGGGAGAGTTCATTTGGCTTACACTTCCACAGCACAGTTCATTGTTGAAGAAAGCCAGGACAGGAACTCAAACAGGGCAGGAACCTGGAGGCAGGAGCTGATGCAGAGGCCATGGAGGAACACTGCTTACTGGCTTGCTCAGCCTGTTTTCTTATAGAACCCAGGACCACCAGCCCAAGGATGGCACCAGCCATCAATCACTAATTAAGAAAATACCCTACAGTCTGATCTCATGGAGGCATTTTCTCAACTGAGGCTCCCTCCTCTCTCTGATGACTCTAGCTTATGTCAAGCTGACATAAAAGCAGCCAGTACAGGGACGAAGCCATCTATCCTCTCTCCTTCCAAGGACAGCCATGGCTGGTTCATAACCAAGTGCCTCTTCCTGGGAGAACTGCATTCAATCAGTGGAAACAGGGTCAGGAGGAATGGTAAGGGGGTCACTAGTCCCTTCACAGTTGATCTTGAGCTCTAGCTTTTAAAAGGCTCCCTAAGATCCTGCACCTCTCATTCATACTCTGCCCAGCATCTTTCCCTTGATTTCTCTCTTGCTGAGGTCGCTACTCAGTTGCCCCCACCCATGATTAACAAGCACAAGAGACAGGTGTCAGCAGCAGATCTGAAGAGTTCTCCCAGGGTCTTAATCCCATGGACTTATGGGTCTCTCAGGGTCTGTGTTCATTCATGGAGGCAGCCAGGGACCCATGGGCTAGAAAACCATATTGCAATCAGCCCCGGGAAGGGACTGCAGGAAGCTTTATTTGTACTCTTAAGTTTTTAAAGAGTCACAGCTAAGGGCATCACTTCTTGGGCAAGTACTGAATGTAGCTCAGAGTACCCACGAACTTCGATCCCCTGAAACACAGGCACCAGGCCCAGTAGTGTGGGAGACCAATCAAAGCAGCCAGAGACAAAGCCAACGATGAGTCCTGAAGTTGGCAGAACTGATCACTCTCTGTGGTGCCGACCCGCGCTGTTTTCTTTTGTTGTTACTATTGAGTCATGTTAGTGGACATTTGATTAAGTGAGTGAGACACAGAGATGATGTGTAGGAAAATGGCAGAATGGACACCCGGTCATGTGGAATATGTGGTATTTATGAATACATGGCCCTTAGTTGTGTGATCAGCTGGCACTGGCTCTTGAGTCCCTGCATTGTGAACAAGACCCATCATCATGTCTGTGCCGTCCTCACCTTGGATCTGGTTAGTCTCCCTGCATTGCTCACAGTTTCATCAACAGCTTGGTACTGGGACATAAGCTGAGCAGTAACAACACGGGAAGATGCAGGAAGCTGTTGCCATGGGCACTGCACAGTCCGACGGCTCTGTGGCTGCTAGCGGTTTGGGCAAATCATACACCCAGTCTGCTGAAAACTCGTGGCCTCATTAAAATATCTGAGAAGGCAAATTGCCTCAAGCAAAGACGGTGTAGCCCACAGATCCAGCTCACACCATCTACCCAGTCCCTCCTTTCTTACTTACTCTTTGGTGTAAGGGGGCATAAGCAAAGACCCACAGAAAGCTCAGTAGTATTATAAAGTCCTCAGCGACTTGGAAGATGACAGATTAATCATCTCACACTCATTAGGCCTCAGTGAGTGTCAGTCTGTGGTGTTTTGTGGGCCCTCCCCTTTGATGTTCCCTAAATGGGCTTGGTTGCTTGTTTGAAGACAGAACATTCTAAAAGCCCGTGTAAAATTCCCAGGAAGGAGGGGGCCTTTTTATAATCAACATTATGACTTCATTATGGAACACTTTTTTTTTTACTCCATACGGAGTTTACAGTGAGTGCCAGAGCACATAGAGAGGTTTTCCCTGGAGGCTTTGTAAACACAGACACGAGGCAAGCCTTCCATTAACTAACAGCCAAGAAAAACCTGCTAGTGTGAGCAGGGTTGGAGCAGGGACCCAGAGGAGGAAATGGTCTCTTTGGATGGTCTATGTTGTTTCCCAAGGCTCCTGACCTCTATTCTAGGCCCAGGGTCATCCCACATCAAGCCCACATGCTCTCAGGGAAGATCTTGTCTATCATTAGCTGAAAGAGCAGAAAATACATATGTGAGTATACAACCCTCGGAGGTGACCTGTGAGGGGTTGAAATAGGCCACTCGAACCTTCAGAATGACACCTTCCTCTTTTAATCTGTTTGCTCAGTTCTGTTTGTATGTGCACACAGCTGAACTGTTTAAATTAGATGCCAAAATGATAGCAATCTGGTGGGAGGGAAAAGGTTGTAGGTATTTTTTATGTAATATTTTCCATAACTTACTTCATGCAAGAAAAAAAAAAACATAAAACAGGCAACATTTCCATAGCAACCGCCCTGCCTCCTGTTTCCTAGAGACTGATCAAGGATGGAGGTGGTAGAGCCAAGCCAGGACCTGTGTCTCAAAACCCTATGTGGAGTTTTTCCAGCAACAGGTCATTTCTAATTATTGTTAGTTGTGGTCTCCTTGTTCTGGTCCTTAAATGGGTCTACCATTGCTAAGCAAGTGCTCCTCCACTGAGCCACACTTCCAGCCCAATTCTTCTTTGAATAGTGTTTAAAGTGGCTTTAACTGTATGGGAAGGAGACCCACATAGCATGGAGTTAAGCCCCTGTGATTTCCAAACATCTTCCCTCAGTCACCCCTATCTCTAACGTAATGCTCAAATGCATTCTTGATCATGACTGATGGCTGTTTCCTAAGGGTCTGCTTTGCATATGTTCTAAGGGTGGGGGATAAAGGGAAAACTTAATCAAATGTTGCCTATGCTTAAAAAAGCCACCAAGGTTCTTGAGTTTTTATCCCAATCAGCAGGGAAGATATAACTGAAACTCTCAACAGCTAGATTTTTGCTTTTTATCTTCCTAAAGAGTCAGGGAAAGGTCCAGTATAGGCTTCTTCTAGTAGGTTTTTAAAAATTGACAAATCTATTTTTAAAACTAGGAAAGCAACATCCCAGAGTCCTAGTTAATCTATACCTTATTTTATATACTTTAAAATGTTTAGCTTTTTTTGTTGGTGACGGAGAGATCCCCTCCCTTGCCTTTTGCCCTCACCACCAGTGGTGGACAGCTCTTGCCCTGATGGGGTTACAAGAACAGGAGAGCTGACCCTGCCCCTCATATGCTGCAACACTCAGGAGAGCACCCTGCCAGAGCAGCACCCCTGGATGTGGGGACTGTGGGTAAGCCAGCCTTGAGGGAGTGAGTGTGGGAGAGCCAGCCCTGCCTCCTGTCTGCTTTGTGGTGTCGGGGAGGGAGAAATCCCCTTTACTTTCTTGCTGCCATCACAGGTAGAAGATGAGAGAGTTAGGTCTGATGGAGAGCTGGTCCGACCCCTTACCTGCTTCAGTACTCAGAAGAACAGTCCCCTGCAAGTGGAGGTTGCAGGTCCAGAACCAGGGCTTTGAGTTGGCCCACCCCAACATATACTCCATGGATGAACTTCTGGAGTGCATGAAGAGGCCAGTTCCACAGAAGCCAGAGGCTTCATACCAGATCCAGGAGTCATTATAATGAACATTTGCAAACAGAAATGTGTGGACAAAAGAGAATATTGTGGGACACACCAAGACACACTACAGCTTCCACAATGAGGATTTTTTTATGTGGGGGGTGTAGAGAGCTGCGACGTGCCGCGCCTTAAAGATGGCGCTGGTCTCCGCCTTCCACCAGCCCGACGGTGAGCGCTCTCGGTGGTAAACAAGTCCATATTTGACAAAGACCGCTGATCTGGCTTGCTTCCGCATACGTGGGCCTCTAAGATTGCACTACGTGGCTTTACTTGATTGGCTGTTCATTTAGTATTTAGCCTGTGGGTTGGGTCTGCCCGGGCATTCGGAAGACTGTTTTCAAGGGACCTGAATAAACTGCTTGAAAAGAGCTTTTGTGAGTTGCGTCGTTCTTGCCGGTCGAGAGGGACGCGACAGGGGGGAGGTTGCAAGAGTAGAGGGTGGGCTTGAGGGGAGGTGGGAGAGGAGGGGGAATAGGATGCATGATGTGAAATTC
>CAJQZJ010037421.1:4030481-4070926 GCA_907164525.1 Lophiomys imhausi
TAATACATATGCATACTAACACAAACATACATATATGAGCATATGTACACACACCATATATGCACTCTCATACAAATATGCAGACACATGCATATACATAAAACACTCTTATGCACACATACACATGCACACTAATTACACATATTCACATACATATATGCATACACACAATACACACACATACATTAACACAAACCAAAATACATTTGCACACACACATATACACACCACAACAAAGAAACAAAATGTAGAAAGGACTGATGACCCTCCCTGCTACAATTACAACTTGGTTCTTCTAGCACCCCTGCTCTCTGAAAATGTCCAAAAAGACATGAGATGGCACAGGTCCATTCCTTATGGGTTAAACTGTGCTCCACAGTCAAAGGGATAGTTTGGGAAGCTTGAGAGCCAAGATGACTTTTAAGTGGGTTAAAGAATGTGGAACAAAAGCAGCGGGTGGTAGGTCGGAAGGGCTCTCTGGTTCCTCTCTGTTCTGATCTGGGGTCACTTTGTTGTGCAAATGTTTTCCACACAGCAAATAACTCTGAAAGTCTGCACCAAGGCTGGGCTGCCTGGCAACACAGATGTGTTTTGCGGGGAGCTAGGGAGGGGACTGGGGTTGGAGCAGGAAACTACTTCGTTGCTTCTTCTCAAGCAGAAAGAAAATTGTTCCTTTTGTCTGTTCCAGGAGAATTCATTTAAAATGACAAACCAAAGAAAATGAAAACAAGCCCTTGCCTTTGGAGGCATTTGATGGGGAGAAAAAAAAACAGACATGGGGCAGAGTGCCGGAAAGCGAGTTTCCAGAATGTTCCAATTTTTCTCCAAATATACCATATTGATGCAAACTTGATTGCGTTTTAGGGTCTCCTCTGTTAATGGGGAATCTGAGAACAGGCCAGTCCTTCCTTGACCTCACAGCTTTTTGGCCAGTTGGAAATGTAGAAATTACCAGGGTGAGCCAGGATCTGGAAAATGCCTTTGAGGAGTTTTCTTTTTCTTTTTTTCAAATCTTCAAACATGAAAAGAGATCAGAAGAAAAAAAAAAAAAGAGGACTCTGTGAAATTGAATTATAACAGCATCAGGCAGTCTGCACCCAGCAATTAAGAGGAGTGGATTTGAGAGTGCCGGGCTGGTTGGGGGCAGGAAGGGAGAGACCTACTTCAAACTCTGGTATTGCCCCATGGGGAAGATGGCTGGTGCTGCCAAGGGGTGTGGCAGCACTGAAAGAAGTCAGAGGACTGTGCCAGAGGCTTGGAAGCATCTTCCCTACGGTGTGGTCTATGCAACCCCCTTCAAAGAACACACCCATATGAAGCCTCAAAATGAGACCCATCTGGGAACAGTCTTTGTGAGTTGTTATGGGTTAGTGGACCCTGCATGTAATGACAATGTCCTTAGAGGAGGAAGGAAAGGAGATCTGAGGTATACAAAGCCACAGAGCAGCAACAGGCCGGGGGGGGGGGGGGGGGGGGGGGGGGGGGGGGGGGGGCAGAGGATGTATGATGGGCAGAAGCTGAAGTAAGGAATGAGACCACAACCTGAGGAATAAGGATTGAACAACCAAGGGCCACCAGGAGCTGGAAAAGCCAGGAAGGACTTTTCTCTGAGACTTTGGGGCACCTTGATTTCTGACTTCTGGCCTCCAAACTTGTGAGAGAAGGGGGTTTTGCTGCTTCAAGTCACAAAGTTTGGGGACCAGTTGTCATGACAGATGCAAGGAAGTCATGGCTACTTTGTGTGTGGGGTGTGCATGCAGGTGTGCACTTGTGTGTGTGTGTCGAGGGCAAAGGCTGACCTCAGGGTCCTCCTCCTCCACCACCCTCTCAGATAGACTGGCTGGTCACTGAGACCCAGGGACTCTCTGACCTGTCTCCCACCACACCAGGATTATAGCTACACTTCACCACACCGAGCACCTCTTCCTGGGAGTTCTGCCATGCAAACCCAGATCCCCTGCTTGTCCAGGAAGCACTTAACTGACTGAGCCATCTCTCCAGCCCCTAATTATTAACTTCTTGGAGGCGTGACTGGTTCTGGAGACAGAAAAAAGGTCACATGCAGGTATTCATATCTGTGCTGTGATAGTTGGAAAGCCATTGTTACCTGTTACGATGGGATGGCTGTTTTTAGATGTCAATGTGACACAATCCTGAGTCACCTGGAAGGAGGGTCTTCCTTGAAGATAATGTTTTATTTTAAATTGTGTGAATGCATGTGTTTCTGCACATGTGTATGTCCACACAAGTGCAAGTGGCTTCAGAGGCCAGGGGAAGGGGTCAGATCCCCTGGAGCTGGAGTCACAGACAGGTGTGGGTCATCATGTTGGTTCTGGGAACTGCCTCTAGGTCCTCTGCAAGAGAGCCCACTGAGCCATCTCTCCAGCCCCATGGAAGAGATTCTTAATGAGGAATCATCTATATCAGACTGTCTTGTGGGCATGTCTGTGGGTGATTGTTTAAATAACATAGGAAGACTCAGCCCACTGTGGGCGGCATCATCCCCTAGGCAGAGTGTTTGGCACAGTATAAGGAAAGAGAAAGCTAGGTGGGAGCAAGTAGCCGATTTATTTATCCCCTATGCTCTTGACTGCAGATGTGATGTAACTAACTGCTTGAGTTCCTGCCTTGACTTCCCCAAAGTGACAGACTTTAATCTGCAATTAAAAGCCAAAATAACCCTTTCTTGTCAGGATATTTTATCATAGCAACAGAAATGAAACTATGGACACTTGTCAAATGGTAACACTTATGAGTTTCCATTTCTGGCTTCTCTTTAAAACCACAAAGCCTGGCAGGAAACTTTCCATTTGTCACCAGTTGCTGGGTCTGTCAAGTGGCCAATCTCTTCAGAAGCAACATTTGAATACCCAGGGCTTGTGGTTCCTGCTCCCTTTAGCTTCCATGGGTGTGAGATACACCCTAAAGGTTGGCCACTGTGAGCAAGTGGGCAGTTGAATTTAGAGCTGTGTGGTGTGCTCACAGTCCCTATGACTATCTAATTTGGGATATTTTTATATCCTGAATTAGATATATCAGATATATCTAATATATTAGATATATCCAGCCCCAAAGGCTGACACCACTCCTTTCTTGTCACCTGTTCTGGCTATTGATAACTGTTTCTTTCTGGTTTGCCTGTCCAAGGCATTTCATAAAAGTGGAATCACAGACACTAGACTCATTTGTGTGTGGCTTCTCCTAGCATCTTAGGTCCAAGGTTCACCCCACATGACAGCACGTGCCACAACTTAATTCCTTCTCTGCACTTAATTCTCTTCCACTAAACAGGTACCTCTCATTTGCTGATTCACCTGGCAGCTGATGGGTGGGTTTCGTGTCTTGGCTGTGATAAAGTTTCTGTATAAGCTTGTGTCCTCTGTGTCGTTGTGTAGGATCCTACCATTTGATCTCTGGTGGGAGCCCCTGACTCTGCCCTTTGCTCTTGTTGGTTGAAAACCGACTCTATTAGATTAAGCCTCCCCAGCCCTTGTAAAGGAGAGAGCCAGCCTCAGCTTGGGAAACCATATCTCTTGCAGATGAGGTCACATCTCGTTAACCACTCTCCTGCATTCATCCTTTCCATTTATTGACTGAAACATGCTGAGACTATGCCACAGTTGGTATCATTTTAATTTATTCATTGAAATAGGTTTAGATTATACCGAGGCCATGTTAACTTGGTTGGGGATCAGGGGTCACTGATTATAGTGACTGGACCTCACTCACTGGCCACAGGGATCACAGCCAGCCGTGTTCATATACAAGAGTGAGGGGGTAAAGGGACATTGCCTCTGCACCTGTCTCAGGCTACTGCATTCCTTGCTTATCTTATGGTCTCAACACTCCTGATTACTCTCTAGAACTTGACCGTAAGACCCTATGGCTGAACACACCACATATTTGAGTCATAGAACATGGAGAAATCAATCAGGTATTCACCAGGAACCTCCATTCCTACTGGATAGCTTTCATAGCGTTAGAAGGTTCTAAGCACACTAGCTGTAAACATTGCAAGTTACAATAGTGATCATCCTGGGAAGACACACTCACTGGTGCGATAGTAGCACCCACATCAGGGGTGGAATCAATCACTTTCTAATTGGATTTAAAGTCTACTTCACAAGATAGAATCCAGATCTGGTGCCATTACCGGGGCCAAGAAGATGTGTCTAAATAAGCCATAGGCCCTAAGAAGAACCTACTGCTAACACTTTACTAAATGGATAGACTATTAAATCAACTTCTAACAACTCATTCCTATACCCGTAGATCAGTTTATCTCTCAACCCTTATTAGAGAAGCTTGTGTATGGAGAAGATGGTGATTAACACAGAGACCTGCAACCAGTCAATGGGCAGAGAATAAGGCACTGCGGAGTTCTCAGACATAAACCCACTGAGGTACATGGTTACCCTGGTTCTTTCACTGCCATAGAACAATGCTCGGTCCATAGTTAGTCAATATTAATGGAACAAATGTTTACCTAATTAAAATAAATGCTGCACGCATGGTGAGAATGGGTGTTTGGTCTTGTTTGGCTCATCAAAGGAAGGTAATTATAGATGTAAAAAAAAATGGACACAGAGTGATGTCTTAAAATCCCAGCTAGGAAAGACAACGTGGGGGATGGGAAGATGGCTTCAGGGGGTAACAGTGCTGGGTGTGTGATCACGAGGGCCTGAGTTTGAAGCCCCAGCACCTACGGAGAAAGCAGCCATGGTCAGTAGTGGCTGACATGCCAGCAGTGTGGGCGAGAAATAGGTGACCCTGTCTCAAGGAAGTGAGGTGGAGAATGACAGAGGAAGATACTTATTGTCTAGCTCTGGCTTCATATGGCACAGGAGTGTGTATCAGCATGCGCATGTCCTCAAACACAACACAGATATATATCAGTCAATCAATCAATCAATCTATCTATCTATCAATGAAATGACTTGGTGAATGCAAGTCTTTCATTTGCTCAAGAGCGGCCTCTACGTAGCTGTTCTCAAGACGTTAATCGTGGGGGTAGGTGGAGAACCAAGCTCCCAGTGGTGCTGCCTTTCTATGCTGAGCATCTCACATGCACATAGCTGTCTTCCCAGCCTGCTGAAGCCCAGAGCCTTCCTGCCCAGCCTGGAGGGCACCCTGCTCAACAAAGCCGCTCGTGGGATGAGTTATCAGAGCAAAGCTTCACCTTGCTGACTAAATGCGAAGGTCTTTAAGGGTCTCTGTGAGATGTTCTCCAGCTTAAGGTGTCTGTGTCTGAATATGCCTGCTCATCTGATGAGTACCAGGTTGACAGCGCAGGCCCTATCATCCCCCAGGCTGTGGTAACTGTGCCCAAATGCTGTGGCCACTTCTCAGTCCGGATGCTCAATGGCATATGATCAGCAGAGTGGGCCGAGCATGCAGAACCCATCAATGACACAAGATCTTTCTCCAAATCCAGGGCACCCTGCACACGCAAAGGTATCATAGCTCATCTGTCCGCTGGGTGCATCTCTTAAAGGAGACTGGACATTTCTTCCGAAATCTGCCCATGGCAGCTGGACTTCTTCCCCTTTGAAAATGCCCTTAATTATGGATAAGCTTGAAAAGAGATAATGTGCCTTACAACCCATGTTTTTTTATTCAAATTATTACACATAACTTGGTTAAAAATGTCAATTTGCAGCCCTGAAATTAAGGTACGGATTGGTAGACTGAGTGACAAGGTTGGGTGAAAGTACTTTACGGGGTGACTTCTGTAGCTTGCAATGGAAGGGCTGAGATAAGGCTATGATGAGCTTTCAGAATGGACCAATGGTCCACTCAAAGCCAAGCATCAGAAAATCTCCCAACACCCACACTGTCTATAAACCCTTTCCTCATTCTATGCTATTTTATTTTTCTATATCACATGTATTTGTGGCATGCGTGTATGTGAATGCAGGTTTCTGCATGTGTATACTCATATTTCTGCAAACGTGTGGGCACATGGAGGCCAAGGAGGATGCTGGGAACTATCCCCATCTCTCTAACACTTTATTCATAGCGGAAGAGTTTCTCAATCAATCCAGAGATAACAAGATGTGGCTGGTCTACTAGTCAGCTTGCTCCGACTTAGGCTTTCCTCTCTGCCTTCCAAGGTTGGAATTACAGGTGGGCTGCCCTAGGGACCTGAACTCCAGTTCTCATTCCAGCATGGCAAAAGTGTGACCCACTGAACCATAACTCTCCAGCCCCCTTTCACATATATATATATATATATATATATATATATATATACCTTTATATATATACCTTTATATATATATATATATATATACCTTTATATATATATATATATCCCCATATATATATGTGTGTGTGTAATGTATATGTATATGCATGTGTCTGTGTGTGCTTGTGCATGTGTGTACATATTTGCCTATGTGAGCTTATATGCAACACACACACACACACGCAGGAGTTCACAGAAGTCAAAAGAAGGCATTGAATCCTCTGGAACTAGAGTTGTAGGCACTTATGAGCAACTATGTAGGTTCTGGGAACTGAACCTTGGTCCTCTGTAAAAGCAGAAAGTGTTCTTAAATGCCGAGTCATCTCTCCAGTCCCTTTTTATTTTTAAAAGATTTCCCTCCCCTGTTTCAAATAGTGAAGTTGGGTCTTTAGAATGAGAATGGATAACACCAAGATAGATTCTCAGACAATGTTTTTCCTCCTGGGTACTGGGTTCAAAACTGAAACATAAGCACATGGGTCTGTCTGTACGTGTGTGCATGTATGTGTGTGTGCATGTATGTATGTATGTGTGTGTGTGTGTGTGTGTGTGTGTGTGTGTGTGTGTGCTGGGTCCCCTGTGCTGAGGAAATCTGTGTGAAGTTTAAGATGAGAGGACATATGGCTTTTGCATGTGAAAGAGGTTCATCTCTTTGCATGAGGCCTGTTGTGACTCATGATTAGAAGACTGTGAGTCAGAGAATGTGGACACACGGGGACTCAGCTCCAAGTACCCTATCACGCCCCATGCTCTGAAATCCTTGCTATCTAGGAAGACAACTCTTCCAAGAAAAACCGGGGTGAGATGCCAATCAGTACAGTTTGGGGACAAGCCTGGGAGCTGAGGACTTCACACCACAATGTCCCTCCACAGCTAAAATGGAACTCAATGAGGTTTCATATTTAAAAAAAAATCTGTCAATAATATTCAACCTTTTCATGTGCCAAACACTGGTGTAAGTGCCCCCAAAACACAGAATCATCACAAATCTATAAAAGCAGGGAATGTAACTGAATTTATCTTGCAAATCACTCAGGCTGTGTTTGGCAGGAATAGGACCAGAACAGCGGTCCTGGCTTTGGGATGAAAAATCCAGACGTCCTCTGCAATAGCCAGGCTGGGGCATCCCGCCGGCAACCAGACTGCTTGGGCCTTAGATCCAGGTTGTTCAGGGGGCTCAGAGTCACCCTGTAGAGGGCAGAGGTTGCACTTTTCTCACGAGGAGAGCTAGCTGTTTGACACAAGTGTAGGACAACGAAGGGTGTCTCTGACATGTCACAACTCCCTGGAAGTGTTGCAGCTACCTTCTGTCCCCACATCCCCAAGCCAGCACCATATGTATTCAGTTTACAAGATCTAGAAGACCCAGGCAAAGCAATAAACTCAGATTTAAAGTCAGTAACTTTCCCTGCTCGGCCACAGGCCAGGGTAGGAGAGTGAAGCTGGACCTTCATCTAAATCCCCTTCATCTTGGTCCCACATTGCTAAGGTGGTGGTGACACTTGCAGGAAGCCATGGACACACTTCCAGAGAGGATGCCTCCAAACCCATCCATTTCAACCCTGTAAAAGACATGGGTTTTACAAAGAGGTAAGTCCTTTAATGATACCCAAAGCAACAGAAAATCAGTAGCAAGGAAAAGAGCTGAGGGTAGAGTTCAGCCATAGAATATTTAGCACGACTAGACCCTGTGTTCCAGGGTCACCTGACTCCTGAACACCACAGATGAAAGAAATCAAGTATATTGATAAGATGGAGCTCTGAGAAAATAATTATTTGAACCTAGAGGAATAATAAGTGCCATAAGAAATGTATCAAAATCCTTGAATTTGAATTCTTTAACACACACACACACACACACACACACGTGCGCGCACGCGTGCCTTAAAAATAACCACCCTCACAGCCAAAATGCAAGAATAAGACATCACTGAAGTGTGGGACAGCAGCCTGGCATTCTGTTTTCAAAACATTTATTCCCCTGAAGCAAATCATCTGACAGCATTGCATTTTTTGTTTCTCTACGAAGAACAAAAATGTAGCTGCGGCAATTATAACCTGAGACTTTCCAACTCACAACCAAAATCCCTGTATGGGTTATGTCACTTTTTGCCTTTGCTTGGAGACAAATCTCAGCTCCCTTTCCCTATTGCGAAGCTCCTGGGCTAGTTTGAAGAGGCTCTGCCTCATGAGGCTTTCCCTGAGCATGTTTAGAAAGCAGGTGTCCCTGAGCCAAGTTCCGAGACCCACACAGTGAGACGCAGTCTCTGAAAACTCCGCTGGACACCCTGTGTTGAGCCCACAGAAGTGATGGAGGCGAGCTTCCTGAGATGAGGCTGGTGTGCCACCTTGCTTGGAGTACCCCTTAAATTACTGAGATGCTCTAACTACCAAAGGGAACCACGAAACCAATGAAACAACACAGGAAGGACTCAACGATCATTTCTCAGATAAAGCCTAGGGGGTCTCAATATAACTGGCGTGAATGTCCAAGCTCATAACACAACCTGCATCCATAGATATGCAAATGAGGTCGAAATAGGTTAACCTTGCTGTCTAATCTGATAACACCTGGAGGCTGAAGACCCTACCACTGCAGCATTGAAACTCTTCAGCTTTGCCCTCTCAAGACCATGGGCTCCCAGGATGGCAGAAGGGCAAACATAGTAATCCCAGCTTCAAGTATTTCACCTAGCTTTTGGCCCCACCTCCTAGCCCCCCAAATAGGCAGTAAGTCTCCATTTTTCTGTGGTCTTTTGTCCCCAGCACTAAGTTCTCATTTCTCTGAAATACAAGTCATTTACTCTAACTTGTGGTGGTAGGCCTCTATGATTGTTGGGTCACTCACAATAAGTCTTGGGGCTCCCACCCTCACCCAAGTCCACCAATATTACAGACAGGGAAGTCAGTCCTTGCTATAGAAGGGCACATAGTCTTTGGATCAATAGAAAATGAGAGAGAGAGAGAGAGAGAGAGAGAGAGAGAGAGAGAGAGAGAGATGATCACTGGGTGGGATACCCTAAACCCAAATAAAAACTCCAACCCTCTAGAGTAGGTGATCTCCGCAGTTCTGGGGACCCCTTCTTTATTTAACACTTCTATTAACACTTGCAAGTAAACACATTATGAGCTGTTTTCCTGGCTTTTAATTCTTTATCTGGTACGGATAAAGAAGGACACCTACTAGCCAGTATCAACCACTTCCTGCTCATCACCCACAACACACACAGCCTAAGAACAGCTTCCCAGCACACCTAGGTTTGGAATCACTGGCTTCTGTATTGGGGGCATGTTCCTCAGGAGATCGCAATTGCTCTAACCCAGTGACAGGATCAGACTTCACTCTAGACACACCATGGCCAGATGCTAGCTTGGGTACCTACCTCAGGATGAAATGGTCCACAGTAGAGTTGTTGGAGACGGTGACAGAGGCAGTAACGATGTCTCCCTGTTTGACGGGCTGGGAGGGCAGCCAGATGACCACATTGCTGTCCAAACGCAGTTCACTGAGCTGGGTGCTGCCCTGGGTGCGGTAAAGTCCAATGGTGCCAATCTTCTGCAGGTGGGATGTCCTGTCCTCCTGTCCATCCTTTCCTGGACGGATGGCATTGTCCTTTCTGGTGTCACCTCCAATGCAGTCCCCTCTCTCATCTCCTGGTTGCACAGTGTAGTACAGCTCCACGGGATTTCCCTCTGGGTGCTCCGTGGGCCTCCTGCGCCCAGACACCACCACCATCGGGGGACTGAACCAGCCAGGCAGCATCTCCAGCTGGGCCACGCACAACCCCAGGGCTCCACTCAGCTGGCAGCTCCCTCGAACCTCCCGGGTGTCTCGGAAAGCGAAGACCCGCAGGCAGGGCAGCTTCTCAGCTGCCCTGTGGTCATCCCAGTCTCGGCCCACGATGTGGAAGAGCACCTGTACTCTGGGCCGACCCAGGTAGACTTTCTCCCGGAGGATGTAGGCCTTCAGCCTCCAGTCAAAAGGAAATTTATTGGTTGGGCCTAAAAAGTTGGGGTTCAGCATCAAGTCCAGAGGTATGATTTTTTCTGTAGAGTAAGGTCCATAGCTGGTGTTTAAAACTGGAGGTTGCCTGACCTTATAGGTGAAGAAAGATCCCACCCTGGACTGCAGGCTGGCATTCCGCATCACGTCAGGGTTGGTCTCCTTTAGGAAGAAGGAGGTCTCAGCTCTGAGGATGTGGAAGCTCACGGGCAGGTATGGTGGCAATGAAGAGAACCTCTGTATATTATCGATGACCCCACGACCTTCTGTCACTAGAGGAGAGAAGCAAAGAAGTTAAGTCACTAACAGGCTGCTAGCTCTAGAACAAAGGGATAAACGATCTCAAGTCCACGAGATCAAAGCTGTTGAGTCCTTCAGGAAGTAGCCAGTGTTTCTGGGTGGTCCACAAGTTATAGAATCCTTAGGTTTAAATATGCAAAGTAGGGGCTGGAGAGATGGCTCAGTGGTTAAGAGCACTGGCTGCTCTTCCAAATATGTAAAGTAGACAGAAGAATGTTAAAGTGGGAGTTGGAGAGATGGCCTAGTAAAGTGCTTGCCATGCAAACTTGAGGACCCAAGTTCAGAACTCCAGAATTTACTACTTTAAAAACAAACAAACAAAGACTAGGGCAATGATGGCAGTGCCTGTGGTCCCAGCATTTGGGAGGCAGAGACAGGAAGACCTCTAAGTCTTTTTGGCCAGCTAATCCAGCCAAATCATTGAGTTCTGGAGTAGAAAAATGAGATGTAGATTAGAATAAAAGCCACAAAGAAACCCTGAAACAGAAAAGTTTAGTTTGAGGTAAAGATGGAACCTCACATCCTGAGGGAGTTAGGTAGACACATGCTTTAAAAACAAAAAATTAAAATTAAATAAAATTTGATCCAAATCTTATGAGCAATATTAAACCTCAGGACCAGAGGTGATGTAGGGGGCAGAGTACTTGTTGTATCAGCCTGAAGACCTGAGTTCAAGTCCTCAAGCACCCACGTAAAAGCCCGAGCTGGGTAGGCAGAGCTGGGAGGATCCCAGGGCCAGTTTAGCTGCAATGGTGAGCTCCAGGTTTTGGGAGAGACCCCCATCTCAAAAATAAGCTGGAAGGCAACAGAAGAAGATGCCCAATGCCAACCTTTGCCCACCACACACACCTGCGTGAGTACAAACCCTCACTCACATGAGCGTACGTATGAATACATCACATGTTCACACTCACAAATGATTACACTAAACTTTCAGTGGATCCATGAAGAAGGGCAGGGTGGCTTCAGGGAGAAGATAAAGAGAAGAGAGATATGGAGACACAGACAGACAGAGACAGAGGGGAGGGAAATGGAGAAAATCTACCTGAAGCAGATGTGATAACTGTAGCTGCTCTTTGCTAATTTGTGTGTTCTTCCTTTTCTTACCCTCTATCTTCCCAGTTTCACCCCTTATCACTAGATAGCAGAGAAAGAAGGATAGAGGGGAGAGACAGAGATCCCTGAATCTAGTTTCTTTCCTTTTGTTTCTTCTTTGAGCTACTATTAACAAACTGCAACCGAGCTCCCCAAATGACTAACAACCACCAACCCTGACCTATCAGGGTCCCTAGCATTTATATACCCATTTATATATAAAGTTCCCCAAATTCCAAATGCCGCACAATCACAGAAACTACTGGCAGCTGGAAAAAAAACCACACCTCTGCTAGAGCACGAGGCAAATCATAGTCAGGTGCTGTGGTCAGTCCAAAGCAGCCCCATATCCCTCACCTGGGATTAAAACAAGAGGACATTCTTATAATAGTTCTGTGTTTTTAAAGAAACCAAAATTCCAACATTGTCACTATAGATAACACTGTAAACACTGAGGCATCTGGGCAAAATGTATGTGGAAGCAGGGGCTGGAGAGAGCTAAGAGTACTGACCTCTCTTTCAGAGGACCTGAGCTCAATTCTGAGTACCCACATGGCAGCTTGAAACTGTCTAGATCTGCAGTTCCAGGGGAATACAATGCCCTCTTCTGGCCTCCATCGGTACTGCATGCATACAGTACACAGACATAAATACACTCATATTCATAAGATATATTAAAAAGTGTGTGGGGATTCTTTTTACAATGTTTGCAACTCTTTCCACATTGTCAATGCCAGAACAGAGAAAATAAAAAAAATATTCAATGAAACAAAAAGAATGTGAGCAAGCCATCTTTATTTTATAGCCCCTCATCTCCTACGTACAGATCTTGCCTGTTTGTCAGGGAAAACAGCAACAAGAGAACTCCTTCCTCATGCTCAAAAACAAGGAGCAAGAACACCTGTATTTACGTATGACGACATCAAGTCCTCTGGTAATGTTGACCACTTGGGCTTGGTAAGGTTCGCCATTAATCATTGAGGGCTCCTCTTCCTCGGGGATCATCGGCCACTGGCCCATGAGGACAAGGGGAGCAGAAGCAGCGAGCATAGTTCAGACAACTCAATGTTGGAAAGACTTCCAGGGGTCAGCCTCAGCGACACAGCCCATTTTTATTTGGGGTGAACAAGGGCTATATAAACCTTGGGGATTGAGACAGCTGAATTTTGAATGAAAACAGTGAGATTTTTATTTGGGGCGAACAAAGGCTATATAAACCTTGGGGGTTGGGTAGGGGTTTTCAGGGTGGGTGTACATTATTGGCTGGGGCTGACATGCTGGGAACGCATCATTTACATGAAGAGGAATTCCAGGTGCTTGTAGGACGTGTTCTTATCAGGAGAGAGGAAGTTGAACCTGTGATTTGGCCATGGACTATATGACTACCTCAGAAGCGGTGGAGGTGGGAGTCATGCACGTCTTTCTCTAAAGAGCTGTCCTTACACTTGCTGGCCTCAGGATGAGATTTTCAGGGTTTTCGCCCATCTTGGTCTCACTCTTGCTCAAGGCCAGCTCCCTGGTCACACGTGCCCATGGCTGATGACAGAATGCTCATTGTCAAAATGTGGAAGAGGCTGAACAAGTTAACCACCCTGTGCTTAGAAGGGAGTCCTTCAAGGCCCCTGGGCTCCTCTGGCCCCCTTCAAGATTCGACTCATGCGGTGACCAGCAATTGTTGGTACTTGGAAGCCCATCTTCCTAGTACCTAACGTGTGTTCGTATCTGACCACGCTGGGCCCCACCCGAAAATTAGTTTTACTCAACCTGCAGCACCCTGTGAGATTTGTATAAACTGAAACACCACCTTAAAAAAGCTGAGAGTCTCTGGGTTCCCAGCTTCCCTCTCAACACAGTAAGAATGGAACACAGTTGGGTTTTATCTGCAACTGGATCAGAGTAAATGATGGGTGTTTGGATGCAGCCTAAGGGAGCTGCATGGTGGACCCTCAGGATGGACTTAATGTTTGCAACCCCAGATTTAGAATCATCAGACAGTTAAGTTTGTACTTATTGGGAGTGCTAGGATTCCACATTAAGTCAGGAATGGGCAGCACACACAGACCTCCCTCCTGCGTTCTTCTAACCATCCCAGATGACTTATCAGCCACCCAGCAGGCTGATAGCCATTTGTTTGTCTGTGATGAGATCCTCATGAGGGTTTTGAGTTTCCTTGTTCAGGACACTACTAAAAACTCTGGCTGGATGCAGGTCTCAAGATCATGAATGCCCAATTGCCATTTTGGCAGCCTCAAGTTGGTTCACCTCCTTGCCTGGTTTTTGTGAATCCCCCCCAACCCAAAATATCCTCCAATCATAACAGAGAAGCTGGGAGACATTTCTCTCCCTCTTTCCTTCCCACCTTCTTCCTTGTCTCTCCTTCCAAAGGCAGCCTGCACACCCCCTGAGCATATGGGACATCCTGCTTGCTCTCTTCTGGAAGCATCCCTAATCCCTTCCCGCCAGGGACACTGGCAAGCAGATCAAAGCTGCCTTTGGTTCTGCGTCCAGATGAACTTGGGTTGTCAAGATGTCTCTTCAAAGAAATAACTCTGTTCCCAGCCCAGAGGCCCTGTGTTGAGGTCACCAGTGACAAGGGCACCTTCATTCCTTTCTCATGAGGGACTGCTGAACATCTCCAGTTTAACCCACTCAGTCCTGGTCCAGTTTCAAACACACACAAAATCTCTGCCAAGGTACCACATTCCATAGAAGAGTCCTTGGAAGTGCCAACTGTTTAAGAAACTCACTATATTTTACAAAATACCAAAAGGCTAATGGTCACATCTAGTGACTCTTATTTTAAAGTGTTTTCTCCAGTCTAAAATAGCTCTTAAGAACTTCCAGTAGAGAGATTTAGAGACAGTTTTACTTGGGGGAGAGTGAGCCAAGGCTATGCAGAGAGAGAGCATGCACAGGACTGCAGGGTCCATCTGTCTCAGGGTGACCTGGGAACATGACATTTTGATGACACATTTTCTCATCATTCTTTATTTTTCCTGCACAGGAGGGGGTCTCTTTCTCTCTCTCCCTTCCTCCCTCTCTCTGTATGTGTGTGTGTATGTGTGCACATGTGTGTGCAGGTACAGGTATATGGGAGTATATGTGGAGGTCAGAGAGCCATTTTCAGGTGACATTTCTGAGGTGCTTCCCATCATTTGGGTGGGATGGGAACAGGACAGGGTCTCACACTGACTTGGACCCTTCTAACTAATCCCAAGGTTTTGCTTTTTCTCTGCCTCCCCTATGCTGGAATAATAAGTGTGTATCACCATGCCCAGAATTTTAAATGTCGGTTCTGGGGATCAAATTTAGGTCCTCATGCTTGCAAGGCAAGGACTTTACTAACTGAGACATCCCCCCCTCTGCTCCAAGAAGGTTTTTTTTTTCCTGCTTTCTTTCCAGGAGATTAAAAGCATTCTTTAAAAAAAATAAAACAAATCTACAAGTGGCCTTTTTTCTTTTGAGCAAATGTAAAGTTTGCTGCAAGATGAAGGTGAAGTGAACTCTAGCCAGCTCAGATCCTAGTATCAGGGGACTCTTTGTCTTTTGGGGTCACTGTGTATCCTCAACATGCAGTATAGGGTACCAGGTCTGGTCCCATGCTGAACCTAGTTCTGAGCCCTTCCAGTCCGTGAAACTGGACCTGAGTTAAAGATATCATTTGGGGGCTTTGGGGGAAAAGCTAAGGGCAAGGAGTTTTGGTATGCAGATATGTGCAATTGATCCATTCATCAGCCATGTGGTAGTGAGCACATGTTTTACTCTTTGTAAACTTCTTGCTGGCAAGACGGCTTGGCCAACAATGCACTTGCTGCCAAGCCTGATGCTGTGAGTTCCATCCCCAAAACACACGTGGCAGAAGGACATAACCAACTCCAAAAAGCTGTCTTCTCACTTCCAGGAATCCAAGACGAATGAGTGAAAAGAAAAGAAAGGAAAATGGAATAGAAAACATCACATGCTTCAGTCACAAATATGTCTTTTGGGGTTTTGACACCCACAAAGAAACACGCCTGGGTTGCGTGCTGGAGGTCGAGGGGACGAGAGAGTGCAGCGTCATCTCAATGATGGCCAAGCCACCAAGCGATGCAGCCCGGCCCCGGCTAGAACAGTGATCCAAGACCAAAGCTGATGGCCGCCTGCAACTTTGGAGGTGTTCTGTCGCATAGCATCTCCCCGATGGTGAAGGGAGGAACCACTGATAATTGACTGCTGGATTCTGAGCAGGATGTTTAAGGCTTTGGTTCAGAACCTCATTCAGCCAGAACTTAACAAATATCCTATGAGAATGTCTACCTAAAGATGAGAAAATGGGGGAATAGAAAATGTGGCATTCCTCCACGAAATCCTGACTGTACTGATGCTGTTGAAATTCATGCCACTTGGCTGGAGCTCACGACGCCCCTCCCCCACCCTGCCCCCAACGCCCTGGGGCAACAGGGCTCCATTTTATTGTCTAAATGAGTATGAGCAAGTTCAGTGATGTAAGTCATATAATGCATTTAGCAAGAGCCTGGCTCCTCTGGCTTTTGACGAGTGTCCAAACAGGGTCATGGTTTATTACCCATTACTTTAAGTGTATCAGTGCATGTGCGCATGCGCACACACCCAGTATTTTATTTTTTAACACGGGGTTCTGGAGTTGGAACTCTGGTCCTCATCCTTGCATGGCAAGCACTTTACTGACTGAGCCATCTCAATCAGATGATTTCCATGATAGTAGCCAGATATATGCACATACTATAACTAGTCAAGAGGTTAATAGTTGATACTTTCATTGGTTGAAATAAACAATGCATTAATACCAATGAACTATTTTTTTTTAGATGGCCCTTCTAAAAATTAAAAAGAAAAATACAAGATCACATGACCCAAATCGATATCTGCCCAGGTGTCTTAAGGCTTGCCATGTCTGTATTAAGTGGGGAGATCAACAGTTGTTGGTGAAGATCCAGTACACTTTCTCATGATAGAATTATTTAAAGAGGAACTGGAGAGATGGCTCAGTGGTTAAGAGCACTCACTGCTCTTTCAAAGGACCCAGGTTCAATTCCCAGCCCCCCACACTGGGTGACTCACAACTACCTGTAACTCCAGTTTCAGGAACCCAATACCCTCTTCTGGGCTCTGTGGGAATCACAAGTACTTGGCACATGTACATACATGCAGGCAAACACCCATAATATGAAATAAAAATAAATAAATATTTTTAAACATTTATTCATTCATTCATTTATTATGTATACAGTATTTGCTCTACATATATGCCTGGGCACCAGATCTCAATGTAGATGGTTGTGAGCCACCATGTGGTTGCTGGGAATTGAACTCAGGACCTTTGGAAGAACAGCCAGTGCTCTTAACCTCTGATCCATCTCTCCAGCCCCAAAAAATAAACAAATATTTTTAAAAGAATGTTTTAGAAAGAATGAGAAGGGTACCATTCTCCTGCTGATGGGGTTGACTTCCTAAAGCTGAGGTCTCTCCAACATGCCACCCAAACATCTCTCTATGACCCTGGTGGTGGTGCATAGCTACCTCTGCAGTCCAGAAGGCTTCAGCACTATGCTTGTGACCAACACACCTCACATGTTTGGGTCTAACTGACCAAGGAACTAGATTTGCAACCTTTGCTCTGTGCTTTCTTACCATCTCTTGACTGCAAAAGAACACATGCCACGCTACCGTGAGCCCCTGAGCTCTGACTAATTTCCTAACCCTCATTCTGGCTCATCGGTGCCTGCTAGCATCTCTACGGAAGACCAGGATAAATGAGAGATCTCAAGGGTCTGAACCAAAGTCTCAGACAAGCCCATGCCAGCTCCCTAAAGCCATGCAGAGAGAGGCACTGAGAGGCCACTAACAGCTGTACCTTTCCATCTGGCCTCCACACCGCCAGCAGCATCCAGTCGGCTCGCTGTCTCCCTCCCTGTTTATCCATTTTCTTTATCTGTGCTTGCTGTGTTGGGCATCAGGGATATTGTGTCCTCCATTGGTTGTTCATCAGAGAACTCCAGGGCAAAGCCACCACCGGAAATTGAGTTTTTGAGATCCTGAGATAGTACACCTAGCTGATGCCTCTATCACTTAGCACCCAGACAGAATCCCTTGGAGGAAATGACCCTGTCAGTCCACATGATGCGCTGCCATCACCATGAGGCTCACCCTCTGACATGCTGTCAGAACATGGACTCTTCCCAGTTGACTCTCTCTGGGCCAATATGGGAAGGGCAGGCAGGCTCACAAAGGTAGAAAGTGATGGACTAAGGACTTCTGATGGGAGGGGGGATGAGAGACAAACAAGTGGAGAGATCACCGAGACCTGGAGTGTAGGGAGGAGGCAAGTTTGCCCTGAATGAGGTAAGCAATGGAGACCCATAGTGTAACGTCATAAAAGTGGTCATACACCACGGCAAGATGCTCCAGTCAGCATAGATACAGTGGCCGTATGACAACAGAGTACATTTTCAAATTCCCCATGGCCTAGTGATGTCTCGGCCACTGTACAGTCACCTATTACTCAGACATCTGTGTAGATTCTGGTGTGAAAAAAACCTCCCCCATAGCAGTCATATAAAAAAGATGGACAATACACAAATTATGCACAACACACATACTTGATAATAACCATTATAGCCCTGGCTTAGTGGTACTTACAAATCTCCTCACAATAACTGCTCACTGTAAAGTGTGTTCAGAAGAACGCTGGCTGCTGTCTCCTGGCTGCACACTCAGAGCCTGTCAAGCAATCACAAGGCCTGCCCAAGTGCCTGGTATATGCCATGCAGCCATATGAGCACCCAGTGTGATATTCAAACAGCAGGGGAATCACCCAAGGGCATGGGAATCTCAGAATGCCACTGACAAATGTCTTCTAGATCTTTTGAATTGGGTAACACTGAAATAAAATCTTCTAGTATATGTATGACTAGGCCAAGTAGGATTGTTTTAAGGCAGGATAAGGACTTCTGCAAAGAGTGGTAAAGAAAGAGTTCCAACCAAGGGTGACTGTGTATCTGCCCAAGGGAGCACTGATCATGCCTACAGGCACTTCTTTTTATTCATTTGCATATTATCATTATTTTTATTATTTTGAGGGTTTTTTGATATAGGGTTTCTCTGTGTAGCCTTGGTTGTCCTGGAACTTGCTCTGTAGAGCAAGGTGGCCTCGAATTTATAGAGATCCTCCTACCTCTGCCTTCCAAGGGCTGGAATTAAAGGCATGTGTCACCACTGCCTGGCCCCATTTAACTATTTTCATGTATGTTCTCTCTATATATCTGTCTGTCTCTATCTCTCTGCATGTGCATTCTTGTACATGTCACTGTAAACCTAATATTGATGTAAAGAGTCCTCCACAATCACTCTTATTTTTGAGAAAAGATCTCTTGCTACACAAGCTGGAGCTTGTGATTTGAACAGACTGGCTGGCCAGTGAGCTCCTGAGATCCACTTGTCTCTGCCTCCATAGTACTGGGATCATAAGCACACATCAAAGTACCTGAGGTTTTTAAGGGCCTTGCTGGGGATTGAACGCAGGGCCTCATGAGAATACAGCAAGCATTTTCCCAATTGGACCATCTCTCCAGCCCCTGGAGAAACTACTTATGGACAGAATCAAGGGGTGGATGATATTTGTGCAGAGTAGGTGCAGGTCAGTAATGCTAATAAACACCCCTGAAGCACAGGGTAGTATCCACCACATGCTTCCATATTGTTGAAGCAGAGAAACCCTGATCCAACAAGGTCCCATGGCAAGAGAATATGAGACATCAGCAGTTACATCAGTACAAAGTGACATAGGGAGACTTCAGGTGGAGCTTTCTCCAGCCCAGAAACAAGAAACACATCATGGTAAACATCCCTGGAGTCAGACAAAACCCACGAGGAATTGGTGAACCTCTGAGCTACTGGTTACAACAGGGGGATTTCTAGTTTTTGTAAGTATTTGAAACTTTCAAGTCTCAGAATCTTCATCTGTACAGAGAGAATCAACTGAACACTCCTGGAACAAGTCAAGTCCTCAGGTCCTCAGCAAGCCTGGAGAGGGGCAAGGGGTTACAGGACTATCATTGTTTTCTTCTCCTCCCCCCTCTTACTTTTTCTTTTTTCTATTTCTTTTCCTTCTTCTTCCACTTCCTCCTCCTCTTTCCCTCTTGTCTTCTTCCTCCTCATTCTTTTTCTTTCTTTGCTTTTCAAGACAGGGTCTCATGTAGACAGGCTGCACAAGAACTCACTACACAGCCAAGCTGACCTTGAACTTCCAGATCCTTTTGCCTCTACTTCCTGAGTGTTGGGATTACAGGTGTATTAGTATACCCAATTTATACAACACTGAGTACTAAACCCAGAGCCTCTTGCATGCTAGGCAAAAATTCTACCAACCAAGCCTTACCCTAGCCTTTTTCTTTTCTATCATTATTTAGATTATGTTGATAAGCTACACTAAAGCTTTTAAGATTTCAGAAGTATACACACACACACACCCCATTTGTGTGACATTCATATAAGAAGAAATTTCAAGTCCAGGAGGGGCACTTGCCCTAATGTGCCCAGCGTGTTCTGTATCAGATACTGGCCACTCACCCCCCATTATCCAGGAGGGGCACTTGCCCTAATGCGCCCAGCGTGTTCTGTATCAGATATTGGCCGCTCACCCTCATTCTCCAGGACACCTGCAGAAAGTTTGCTGGATTGTCCTGGTGTGCCTCAAGGAAAACCAGATTGGGTACACCTGCCAAGTCACTGCAGCTTGTTGGAAACTCGAGCCAATTTGAATTTTTTTCCCTTTTCCCATTTCTGATTTATTAACATTCCTGGGCTGCAGGACTTCTCTCTCTGCTAAATATGGTTCATTGTTTCCTTTCTCTTGAAACAAAAGGTACCTTGATAAGTGGATTATTTGATTTCAATGCTGCCTCTGAGGGAACCCGAATACCTTTTGCTGAAATTACACAGTGGGGTTTGCAATTTCATAACACCAAAACTCTCCTTGAAAGCCATAGGTTCTTAGATTCCTGTCGGGGGGTCCCCTGAGGGGATATCCCCCTCTCCTTTTCTCAGGGAGAGCTGTGGAATCAGTCCTGAGTGCTGCTTGATTAGGCCCCTAGAAACAGGAAAAGAACTTTATTGTTCAGAGCCAATGCTTCAAGACAGCCAGTGTCTCACTCAGGCTTGATGGGCACGGGAACAACACTTTGGGTAGGGCAGGGGTAAGGGGAAAGGCTCACAGATAAGTCTTGGTTGGAAGTAGAGTTGCAGGCTATGAGGGTCCCTGAAGCTGAGCTGGTGCTGGCCCTCACAGTAGCCTTGCAATGGTGTGCCTGCCTCTTCCTGCCCTCCTCACTTCATACTCTGGCCAGGTCCCAACCCAACATGTGGATTCTGATGGGCTGAGTGAGACTCAGATTCTCCAGGGAGAGGGAACATCCGCCAGTTTGTCCCTACTCCCAGAACAAACTGCCACCAACTCAGCAGCTTCAAAGGACAAAAGGGCATTTTTGGTTACTCTGGAGGTCAGAAATCTGAAGTCTAAGTGGGGGTGTGGCTGCAATTTATCTAGCTTGGCACCCCAGGAGACAATCTATCTCCTTCGGTTTTTCCACTTCCTAGGAGGCATCTGCTTCCCATCTTGAGGCCTCTTCTCCACCTGCAAAGCAAATGGCTTACCAGCTTCTTCCAGCTCTGACCTCTTCCATCCCTCTTCCTGGAACCTTCTGATGAATCTACACCTCCCTCCCCAGATGATCCAGGATAATACTCCATCTCAAGATCCTTAGCCAGTCTCACCTACTAAGCCCCTCTGCTATGGGGTGGTAGGAGGTCACATAGCTGCTAGTTATGGCCCTCAGAACATAGAGACCCTTAGAAGGGAGGGAGCATTTCTCAAGTCACAGCAGGTGACATGTGCATACTTAATAAGAATGCTTCTGGCTCTTAGATGTGTCAGTCAGTTTCCACTACTGTGGTATATCAAACCTAAAGGAGGGTATCTGGGCTCCCAGCTCTGGGGATTTTTGTCCATGGTCACATGGCTCTAATGTTTGGGGTACGATAAAGCAGAACAGAACAGAGAGAAATGTATCACAGAAGAGGGAAGAAAAAGAGAGAGGAAAAGACCAGAGTTTTAATATCCATTCCAAGAGTACACCCCAATGACCCAACTCCCTTCCACTGAGTCCTACCACTGAAAGGTTCCACTGTGTCCTTGTAGCTCCAATCCTTGAACTCATGGACTCTCGGGAAACAACTGGGTGTCACACTAGAGGCCACGATAACTGCATTTAGAGGGCAGGGCTGGGCTCTGTTCATTTCCTGTACACTAATTCCATCTTAACTCTCAGCGATGTGTTACTCAGATGCCATGAAACATGGCCCATTGGACACTCACAAAACTACCAAGTCAATTTAGTGATCAAGCAAAGAACTGACCTTCAAGGTCACAGGAGGATAAGAGAATGAGCAGTGACTCCAAGCTTCCTGGTGCTGCAACTACAGAAGTTAAGAGAGCCCTTTGATGAAACTTCACAAAAAGGTTGTTTTTTTTTTTCCATGTGTGTGTGCGTGTGTGTTGGGGGTGGTGGTGGTGGTTGTGCAGATGAACATGCCTAAGCATATGCATGTGGAAGGCAGAGGTTGGTTGACACTGGGTACCTCTTCTTTTATGGCTCTTCTTGTTACATATTGAGGCAGGGTCCCTTATGAACACACGCCCCACCAATTCTGCAAGTCTTCCTAGCTAGCTTGTTCTTGAGGGGGGAGGTACCCCATCTCTACCTCCTATAGTGTAAAGTAATTCCTTGTATTATACCCCAGTTCTCCTGTTTACTCTACAAGTACTTTACTGAGTCACTTCCCCACCTCCACTAAAAGTTTGCTAAACTCTCTCAGAAAATGATGTCTACCAATGAAGAAATTGTTCTTAGTGTTCCATCCAAGGAAAAACAGACAGTAGTCAGTATTTGGATCTTGGTTTGCTGACTCTAGCACGGACGGAGCCTTCTGAGCTGGGTTTCATGCACAGCTGGAGGTCACTGGCCTCTTCTCCAATGAGCTTTATAACCTAAATTACCAGCCAGGCTTACCTTGTGGAGCAACAGTGTAAATATGGTTTTCACTACCCATCTGTAACAGTTTGGAAATGAAAGGGGGGGGGACCACAGGAGGGAACTGTAGTTGCATAGCCCTGAGTGGGATTTAAATAACCACCCTTATCACAGTCACAGACCATATGGCTGCAGGATGCTTCACGAGGTCTATTCAGAGAGAGGCACGTCATGAATGGCAGATGGTGTCATTATTTATGTGGGACCCGACATTAATCCCGAGAGTCCAAATTACCTCGATTCATGTCAATAAAAAGCATCCCATCTTTATGACAGTCTTTTTTCCTCAAAAATAAAAGGGGCTTATTTTTAATTTACTGTCCATACTTCCTTTCCTCGTAATTACAGCTAATTTTTAAAAAGTCTATGTCCTATTGAGGCATTGGCTCCCCCGCCCCAACACACACATATGAGTCTCATTTGCAGTAAACATCTGTAGGTCTGTTTGGTTACAGCAGAATTTGGGATGATTATATTAACGAGGAGTCTTGGGGTACGAGATAGAAAATGCATTCTTGATGGTTGAGTAAATACGGGAAAAGATCACCGGAGAAGATGAAGGACATTTTTCTCTTTCATCATACACTCTCTAAATTTCTGTATTGTGAAAGGGCATTTAAAGGGAATTTTCTGGGAGGGAATGGTGAATTACAGGGGTGGGGAGTGTTGAAAAATCAAGGCTAAAATTTTTTGTTTGTTCGTTTTAAAATGGGAGGTGAATGCTGAGCCCCACAAGCCTGGACTATAAGGCTGGAACACTACAAGGTGTGGAGAGTAACACACTCAGAGAGATGAACCTTGGGGATACCAGAAACGTACATCAAAAATCAAGTCCTTTGACCCCCCCCAAAAAAAAACCCCAAAAAAAAAACACTTGGGGATGAGTACACATGCGGGTGTGTGTGTGTGTGTGTGTGTGTGTGTGTGTGTGTGTGTGTGTGTGTGTGGTCATTCCCTATGATATCATCCACCTTATAGTTGGGACTTGCTAATCAGGCTGGCCAACGAGATCCTGTCTGCTTCCTCAGTGCTGGGATGACCAGTGCGAGCCACCACACCCAGCTCTTTTATATAAGGGTGCTGGGGATGGAACTTGGGAGCTTCTATTGCCATGGAAAGTGCTTTCCCCACTGAGCCACTACAGCCTCTGGGATGAGTATCCCTTTTGTCTCTTTTTAACTCACAGGAAGATGAAGCCCAGAGAGGGTCAGGGTTTTCTGGGGGCCTCTTGTCTGGTGTCCTGGAATCAAGAATTGAACTTAAGTGCCTGTGTCCCTGCTATGGCCTCAGCTCCGCGGCTCTATCATTCTGGGCTCACATCTCACTTCCACCCATGTGCTTCTTGTAGAGTTAGAGGGTCAGAGCTTGGTGAGGGGTGGCATGATCAACTTTACCACCTTAGGCTTGGGTCAGTCCAGTAGTCAGGAGACTCCATCCATCTGTTGCCTGAAATTGGAGGAAATCTATGGACTTTGTCTCTTCCAGGCTTAGGGAAGTCTAAGATGCTGTCCTACCATTTCAAATCAACAGATAATCAGCATCCTGTTTTTGACCAATGATTCCCCTTTGCTTATGCCTGTTCTTAAGATATCAGTCTTGCTCTCCGTGTTAATCTCCAGAGAAACCAAATCAAGCAAGGTCACACAAGGGACAGGCTTCATTCGATATCCACGAACCAACAGGCTTTTTTTTTTTTTTTTTCTGAGCTCCGTGCTGCTCTGCTTCTGGAGGGAGTGCACAGACAATCCACATTTGATGAGCTTCCAGGATGTTCAAGCAGAGAAAGGGAAGCCATCCCCAAAAGGGGAGAACTCAGATTGGAACACATAGGCTCCAGGCTCTCCTATGATGTCATAGATGGGAAGAAGGGGAGACGGATCAGCAGGGATACCGCTGCTGGATGGAAGTCCTAAGGACACCTAGGCTATCTGGGAAGTACTTCCCTATTGCCCCACACTGGAAAAGGTACAGTGGAGAGATCATGGAGTGTCAAAAAACTGTCAACCCAGAACAGAGTGTTGGGAGGAAGAACGGAGACAATCCTGAGTCAGGTCACTGGGTTCCATGTCCTACCATGGCACATCCTAGCTACATCAAAGCTGAACCTTGGTATCTCTAACTGTGCAGCAATATTAGTGACAGGACAGACTCAGGGTCTACTTTGAAGATGAAATGACTTTCAGAGGTGAAGTACTCAGTCTTTCCCTGTCTAGCCTGCCACATAGGAGGCACACAGAACCATTGTTTATTAATTTTTAACTGTTATTAAGTGATAGTGGCAGAGAAGAATCACATTGAATTGCTTAGAAAGATCTTCACAAATGACTGGGTGAAAAATTAAATTGAAGAAAAATGTCATTTATCTGAGAAAAAAAAAAAAAGCAAAGGAACCAGAGAGATAGTTCAGTGGCTAAGAGCACTTGGCTGTTCTTGCAGAGGACCCAGGTTAAGCTCCCAGTACCCGTGTTAGACGGGTCACAACTGCCCGCAGCCCTAGCTCCAGGGGATCTGATGCCCTCATATGGCCTCTGTGGACATTGCACTTAGATGCATATACAGAGACATGTACACATTTTTTTTAACCTTTAAAAGGGTTAAACAACTAGGAATACTTGTGAAGATTATAGGGTTTTCCCTTAGATTTTCCTATCCAGATTTTGTTCAAAAGTTCCATGAAACCATCACACACCCAAGCATCATTCATCTTTTTGTATCATCTTCCCTGAAAGCCTTCATTCTCATGATTGCAATAAAGCTCTTGACCATCCAGCCATTACATCTGAGCTCCATGGAAGAAAAATTAATAGTATGTGTATGAGATGACTATGCTATCTAGCATCAGAGATTTTATTAGGTTCAGAAGCTTGTCCTTGAACAGTGAACATGTCCTTGCTGGGATTGGATTTATCACACAAGGAGTAAATAATTTATGCTAAAATTTTGTTAAGTAACTACAATGATATATTAAAATATTAATCAATTTAACATAATAATTGCTAAGATAAAAAAGGTCCTGAAATCAGCCTATGAATGTATGTATCTTCATATACATATGTATACACACATATACAGACACACACACATACACAGACACATATACAAACACAAATATTTAGGAAAAATGTTTGAAGTTTTTCAAAAGGTGTTCAATTTTTCATTAGGTGTATGGGTGCCTATCTATGGGTATGTGCATGTGACTGCAGATGCCCATGGAGGCCAGAAGAGGGCATCAGATTCCCCTGGCTGGAGCTGGAGTTACAGGTGGTTGTGAGCTGTCCAGCATGGGTGCTAGGAATCAAACTTGGGTCCCCGGCAAGAGAAGTACAGGCTGCTAATTGCTAAGCCATCACTCCAGCCTTGAGGGGGAGAGGGGAAGTTTGGAATCCTAACAGCACTCCCACAACAACTGCCTAAAAGAAGCAGAGAGATGAGAGCCTCAGATAGTCACACATATTTTAGCTTTAATGGATGTTTAATCCCAGTCTGTAAAATAAAACTTATGCACATTAGTTATGTGATGAAAAATATTGTTTTAAGAGAAGTTCCCTTGATGATAGGACTGCTGTTATCTTAATTGTTGGGGAAAAAATAAAACCAAAGAAACAAAACACAGAGCAGATAAAGCCCTGTGTGTTTCAAAGGCAGAAGTGTCTTTTATTTTCTCCTCCCTGTTCTTTGCTGTCTTTTTCCTATTGGCTTTGAAGGAAGGCAAGAGTAATGAGCTTAATGCACATGACACCATTCAGTTTTGTCCTGCAGCAGGAAAGAGAAACTAGCTGGGTGGTACTGCATATCTTTAATCCCAGCTTTCAGGAGGTAGAGGCAAGTGGATCTGTGAGTTCATGTACAGCCTAGTGTACAGAGTGAGTTCCAGGATAGCCAGAGCTACTTACACAGAGAAATTCTGTGATGACGATGATGATGAAGAAGAAGAAGAAGGAAGAAAGAAGAAAGAAGAAGAAGGAAGAAGGAAGAAGGAAGAAAAAGATGAAGAGAAAAGAAAAGAGAGAAAGAAAGAAATCACTAGATACAGGGATCAAGGGAGGGAGATTTTCCTTCACCAAACCCAAGGTCTAGGCTGGAGAGATTGCTCAATGGTTATTATTATTAAAAAGTGCTCTATGTACAACCCATGAGGACCAAATTTTGAATCTCAGCATCTACACAATTGACTAGACATCTAGCACATGTCTGTAGCTCCAGCTCTGAGGAGAGTGGAAACAGGAAGGTCACTGGACATTGTTGGCTTCTAGTCTAGCCATAAAAATGTGAGCCTCTGTTCAGGGAGAGACCCTGACTCAAAGGGAACAGGTGGAGAGTAAGGGACAATGATACCAGACATTCCCTTCTGTCCTTTAAGTGTGCACACCTGTGTACAAGAAGTCACTCAATCACACACGCACACATGCACGCATGCACAAACCAACATTCTACTAAAGCCAGGTTTGCACAGCTATGTCTAGTTATGTACTCCAATACTCTGGTGTGCCCCCTCCTTTCTCCTCAACTTGTGACACTAAATTCTCACTTGGATCCCTCACTTTGGAGGAAGTCACTACCATATCTTGCGGACACTTGAACCATGAAGACAGTGTGTGATGGAGGAACCAAGGCCTCTTGCTCATAGCTGACAGTGTTGGCCATCTTGAAATGAGGGTTGGTGGAGTCCTGAATAGCAGCAGTCTTAGATAACATCCTGAGGGAACCTCATGAGAGGCCAAAGCCCCAGGGCCACTCAGGAACTGTGTGAAATAAACACCAGCAACCACAGAGGGCATTAGATCATAGCAGACGACATGCCATAGCCTGCCTTGTGTGCTGGCTTCTGGGCATTGCTGAGCATGGAGGCTGAACTGTGCAAGGCTGTGATATGAGATCAGTCTTGGAGAATCCTGAGGCTTCAGGACCCAGGATGTCTTCTGTTGGAGTTTCCTGGCCTGTAGTTATTTCTGTTTTGACAACAGATCTACCCATGGATGCTTGAATTCCCTGGTCCCACACAGACCCCCCCCCACATATATATGGACAGATAGATGGACAGATCATTCATTTATGGATGGATGGATGGATGGACAATGGATGGCAGGTGGATGGATAAGAAGGTAGAGAGATAGACAAATTCATAGATGAATGAATAGGCAGATAGGCAAGTACATGGGTAGATAGATGAACAGATAGATGGAAGGATCACGATGGATAGATTTGTTGATGGGTGGAAATAGCAAATCAGTACCCTGTGTGCCTCTGACTATCAGTTTACCTGGGTTCCCGGAACAAATGCCCTCAGATATCTCTGGTTTCTTCTTACAGGACTCTTGTGGCAAATGAAGGAACCACAAAGCTGACAGAGGATAGTATGTCACAAATACTGGCTGCCAAGACTCTTAAGACACCTCTGGGGAAGGCCTGCACATGGGCAGTGGGTTTAAATGACTACTAGGCCATGGAGCCACTGGAAACGAATAGAGAGAAGAGTGAAGACAAGAAAAGAAAGAGGAAAGTGGGGGGAGGTGAAAATCTTTAAAATCAGAGAAAGCACACAAAAATTCACATCCTTAGTTTGTACAAGAAGATTGAAGTTTGGAATAATACCAGTCTATCTCTCTGTTTCCGGCAAATGGCTGGGTCAAGGAGCTGCCCCCACTTTGGTGTTAAAGTCACCAAAACCTACTCTTCTGGCAGCCCTACTCTTTTTTTTTAATAATTTATTTTTTATTTCTTCAAGTTACATCTCAATCACAATCCCCTCCCTACTCCCCCCTCCAGTCCCACCCTTCCACCCTCCTCCCCCTCAACCCCCCATCCTCTTCCCTTCTTTTTTTTTTTTTTTTTTTTAGTTTAAGGTATTTATTTTTCCCCCCAACAGCTCTCTCTTTCAGTCCAAATAATGGTTCTTTTTCTTATAACTATAAATACAATACAAAACAACAGAAATAAATAGGCCACGATTATAAGAGTTATATGGCTTAGCATACATTCCCAATGTCCAGTCCATATGTATTTGGCACCTGACTTTAACATTCTACTATCTAACCATCTCCATGAGTTTAAAGTTCTATATCTAACTCAGCTTTCATACTAACTTACCTCATAATTTTAAAAATATCTTCTTAGATCCAGAACACCCTCTTGATTCCTAAACAACTCAAAATTTAACTATGAGACTCTAGCTATCTATTCTTCAACCACCTCAGAGACCTGAGAGGGATAAATATATCTGATTATATAGGAAGTGCAGGGCCTGCAGCTTCCAAAACTAAAAAATGACATACCAGTGGCTGCCTGGACAGTTTCCATTTTCTCTCCATACATTACAGCATCAATCTTCAACCGTTTGGCCCCATTTCTCTGACAGACATTGATTGTAGAGCAGGAATTATGAAGGACTTACCTACCCTGTCTTGGCAGAGCTAGGCTGTCGACTTATCTGCTTCCAAGTTTTGTCCTTTTTGGACAGAAGTCTGTCTACAGTTGAAGCAAGTGGTTTTTCTTGCCAAGAGAACGGCTTACCACCAATTCAATCATCTCCCACTGGAGATTCTTCGATGCTCATCTTCTACTTGGAGTAATATAGGGGGTCTGGCAGCCCTACTCTTCCTTGCCTGGCCCATATGTGGTCTGAGTCAGTTGCTCCTGACTCAATAGGGGACTCTCTTCTTCCCACCCTGAGCTGTCATTCCCAGCGACTGGCTGCCTCAGGATGACAGCCACACACCAGAGGCTTTGCCTGGTTCAGGCACCTTGAAGTAGAAGGAGCCTGGTGCGAGGGAGTCCATGTCAGGCTCAAAAAATCTGGGTCCCTGGAGACTGCCTTGGTCCAGGGGCTTGGGATACTTCTGAACTTTGCCACCAGAGGGCGCGCAGAAGGGAACAGGTGAGGCCTTGGTGTACCCCCATATAACAGTGTGGCCTCTGTCCAGCCAGGACCAGCACTCTTCACCCCATAAACTGCCTGTCTCCAACCCTGTGGTGCCCAGCGGTCATTTTTACCTTAATGTTCATTTCTTAAATTTTATTTTTTAATGTTTTTTTGAGATCGATTCTCTCTGTGTATCCCTGGTTGTCCTAGAAATCACAATGCAGACTAAGCTAACCTCAAATGCATAGAAATCTACCTGCCTCTGCCTCTCAAGTGTTGGGATTAGTTCTCTGATGTGCCCCCCCTCCCCTTTCCCCAACTTGTGACACTAAAATTCTCACTTGGATCCTTCACTTTGAAGGAAGCCACTGCCCTGTCTGTAGAATCATAGAACCGGAGTCCAGAACTAGATATAACCATGCAAACCTGGCTTTAGTAGAACCTTGGTTTGTGCATGCACTCATGTATTGTGTGTGTGTGTGTGTGTGTGTGTGTGTGTGTGTGTGTGTGTGTTACACAATCTCTGTGATGAAGTCAGGATGCTCTTGACTTCATTACACAGCCAAGGTTGACTTTGAACTAGATCCTTCTGTCTGTAACTCCCATGTGCTGGGATTTTTCAGGTATGTGCCACCATGCCTGGTTTGTGGAATGCTGGGGATGGACCCCAGGACTCTGAGCATGTCACGAATACACTCCACTCACCTAGTTCCATCCTGAGCCCTCTAGCCTTGTTTCCCTGTTTTCATTGACTCTATAATAGTGTCCTCCCGTGCCATCCAAGAATTCACCCATTCCTTGGATCTGCTGCAATTTTCAATAGACCCATATTACTCCAAAGGGAAAGGCTGAGCGTGCTGGCTTCAGATCAGCACAGGCATCTTCCAAGCCAAGCCTAGCCATATATTCAGCTTTCCAGAGGTGCCTGCACTTTCTCTGGCACAAACCCCCGACTGGGAATGGCAGACGAGACAGCAGTGGGTCATGGACTCAAACTAGGAGCCAAGTCAGAGCACCTGGACTATATCACTCATCCTGTGGCTCCCTGACCTGGGCTGAGCTGAGGGGAGACAAGGTCCAGCAGGACCTTCTGCTACACCCCAAAGCTGACTGCATACCTGACAAGTAAGTCCCAAGCTGCATTTCTACACACATGAATTTGAGCATCAACTCCATGCAAGGCTCTGGGTGTGATTCAACAGGAAAAGACACCCACCACACTTACCCTGCTGCAAGAGGCTAGTAAAAAAAAAAAAGGAGAATAAAAATGAGTCATATGTAGACTGCATAACAAATACTGGGTAGAGGATAAAGTTGGCACAAAAATGCAAGGTGGACACCAGGGAGCCCTCCATGCACAGGGAGGAGGGGACTTACAGCCTTGATGGAGAGTACTGCAGGTCAAGCTCATGACAGGTACAGCTGAGATGAAAAGCTCCAGGGCACCACTGGTCCTGAGGCTGGATCCTAACACACAGTGAGTGACTAATACGGGTATCTTATCAGCACTCTGGGCTTTGCTGCCACCAGCAGGGACATTTCCAGAAGGAAATGAGTCTCCTACTGCTGTAGGAGGTCTGATTAAGTGAGCCAAACGTTCCTGGAAATACATACGAAATGTAGAAAGGTATGAGATGGGCTCATGGTGTTCAGAGAGGTAGTACCTCCTTGGGGAACCTAAGGCAACTTCTGATATGGGAACAGCGGCCAGAGTCCCCAAGACAGTAGATACAAGAGATAGCTCATTATTGGTGCTTAGCTTTGAGTTGTGGAAGTTTGGATGTCCGACCTTTGAGGGAAGGGAGTCCCTAAAAACTCTGAAACACTGGTCAGGAGGTAAAGATAAGTACTCCTGTCAGCTTCTGTCATCAGGCCAGGAGCTCCTGGGGATAGGCACTGCTAACCCCATCGTGGCAGCTCCTGCCTCCTAAGACATCACTCGGAGTGAGGGTCAGACTCTTTGTTCTTCTTCCTTCCCATGACCTGGTGAACGCTATCACTTCTCCATGCAACCCTTTGGTTACATTCCTACTTTTCTAAGTTTCATCCTGTCCTAGTTAGTATAAGACTGTCAACTTTATACAGCTCAGGATCATCCAAGAGAGGAACAGCCAGTGGGCACGCCTGTGAGAGATGTTAACTGATGAGGGAGGGCCCGATCCACTGGGGGAGACACCATTCCCTAGGCAGGCAGCTCTGGGCTGCATAGGAAAGCTGGCTAAGTATGAGCTTGTGAGTTGGGCCTGCAAGCAGTGTCTTCCAAGGTTCCCACCTCAAGTTGTTCCTCAAGCTCCTGCCCTGACTTCCCACGGTAATGGGCTGAGCTGAAATAAACCAATAAACCTCCTCCAAGTTGCTTTTGGACACTGTGTTTGTCACAGTCCCATAAAGGAAACTAGGCCACACTCTCTGTCGTTCAAGAAGGAAAAAGTAAGATGTGGGCTTTGTGAGTGGCAGCTGAGTTTGTACCCCTGTTGGCCTCCACTTGCTCTGTAGGGTGATGTCTGTTTGTTTATGTTTGTTTTTGCTGTTTCTTTTCAACTGAGCAGCTTAGCTGAAATCCCACTTTGGTTCTGCACTCTGGCCAGAGCATGCTAACCAACCAAGCAATGCTGGTTCTCTTCATGGCTGAAGACACACAGTCCCTCGGCTAATCCAAATATGTCTCTATGAAGGGTGGGGGATATTTCTTAGTGAGGGAAAGACTGAAATCCAAGGATTCTCAAAGCACAGCAGAACTATGCAAACTGTTAAAAATGGGAAAATGGTTTATCTTTCTCTCTTTCTCTCTGGGCACCTTTCTGCCTGAGTCCTTCCTGCCTTAATTGTGTCTTTATGAGAGATTTTTCTCCTGGAAAAACTCATTCAAGCAAGCCCAGGATACACAGATGGGAGGGGCCAACTCAACTCCACAAAAGCAAGGCAGGGTGGGAGGGGGACAGAAACCCCCTGGGACTGGAGAGAGAAATTCCTTTTGAACTGAGGAATGATAAGGTGATTATGGGGACAGGAGGCCTTTGTGTCATTAATCTGACCTGCTTTTATCTGCCCTAGAATCCAGGGACACCAGGGGATTCCCAGTCAACAGGGAGGCTCTGAACCATGGGAAACTGCTGGGGAATTTCTTCTGAGGGCCTGGCTTGGAGCCTTGGTACTGGATGTGTTTCAGCTTTACTTAATTTCATTGCTATGGAAAAAAAATTACCAGCAAGTAGCTAGTAAAATGAACCTACCCCATATGCACAAACACATGAACATAAGCACAACACTCACAGATACACATGGACAAACACTGCACATAGATATACAATGACATGCATATATATACTGATACATATACACACAACAAAGATATAAGTGTATACACACATACACCATGTTTATGAGCATACATACATACAAACAGCTGCATACAGATACATACAAACTTATGCACACAGACCTATACACAAACATATATGTAAATGATTGCACAGACAAAAGTAAGGTTCATGTGCAGATGTACATATATAGAGAGACACACATGTAGATAGTGCACACATACATATGTATATGGACATATATATAGACACACATACAGATCTACACAGGCACTACACACCTGCACATGTATACAACACATGCACATACAAACACATACATGTACACATGTATAGACATAATGCAGAAATGCACAGACATACATGCCTGCACAGGTACACATACACTCACACTGTACCTATATGTAGACACACATGTGGATACGCACAGGCATATGCACATACATATACAGACACCAGACATGCACATATACACATAGAAACATACACAGATACACACACATACAGGTGGGTGCATGGCAGACACACACATAGAGAGACACATACCAACTGTCTGAGTTACTTTCTTTTTTTTTTTTTTTAATTTTTAAAAAAGTACCTTTTGTGCATTGGCGCTTTATCTCAATGTATGCCCGTGTGAGGGTGTCAGGTCCCCTGGAACTTGAATTTCAGCTTACAGTGGTGAGCTGCCATGTGGGTGCTGGGACTTGAACCCGGGTCCTCTGGAAGAGTAGCTAGTGCTCTTAGCTGTTGAGCCATCTCTCCAGCCCCCTGAGCTATTTTCTTGTTGCTGTGATAAAACACCACGAGGAAAGCAACATAAAGGAGAGAAGGGCTACTTTGGCCCACAGTTATAGAGGGAAAGATTCCATCATGGCAGCAGGCAGGGGAGGCACAGTGGTGGGAGCAGGAGGCTGGCCAGCCACACATTCAGGAAGCAGAGAACGACTAGGGAAGTGGAGCCCAGCTATGCAGCATCAAGTTCCCACACAAGATCTTAATGACCCACTTCCTCCAGTGAGGCTCCACCCCTCAGAGGTTTGCAGGACTTCCCCAAACAGCACCATCAGCTGAGGACCAAGTGTTCAGACACATGAGCCTATGGGGGAATACGCCTCACTCAAATCATAACAACCCAGACGCTGAGAAACACATAAGGGGAATCGTGCTTTCACATGTTCTAGCAGAAAAATAATAACAATGTAAATATTGGTCTATCAATGCTAAAACAGAACTCATTCTCTCTCTCTCTTTTGGTTTTTCAAGACAGGGTTTCTCTGTGTAAACTAGGTTTGTAGACCAGGCTGGCCTTGAACTCATACAGATTCACCTGTCTCTGCTTCCCGAGTGCTGGAAGTAAAGGTGTACGGCACCACACCCACCGGCAACATTGTTTTCGCAAATACGTCTGCTGAATGGTTAGAAAAAGGAAGAATTTTGAAGTGTTAAGGCACGGTGCAGTGTGTGTGTGGTCACCGTGGTGATAATTAGTGGGGTCAGGAAGCAGCTGCCTGCCATTCTGTTCTTAGAGGGCTTCCCACAAACCAAAAGCAAACCGAAGGCACTGGAGAGACAGCCTGTTTGGTTTAACACCTGCTTTCCAGGAAAATTTGAGGACCCGAGTTTGGACTCCCAGCAGCCACATAAAAAGCCAGGCATGATGCCGTGTGCCTTTAATCCCAGAGCGGGAAGTCATAGACACAGGATCCCTGGGGCTGACTGGTGATCAGTGTAGATTAAACGTAAGCTCCTCCCTGAGCCAGTGAGAGACCCTGTTTCAAAGCACAAGGTGGAGAGCAACAGAAGACACTTGACGCTGACCTCTGACCTCCATACACACCTGCACACACTCATGTACACACAAGTGACCTGGAAAACAGCACAGTTGATGCAGATTGATAGCCACCGCCCCTGACAGTAGCTGCCAACCGCAGGCAGGATGGGAATTTAAGTTACCCTCTGATTAACTAAAAAGAAAACTTTGGATCCCTAGGCAAGTGGGCCACTTGCTGGGAGAGGGCATTCCATCCCTGCAGAAGCTTTCCTGGGTTGTAGTCAGCCACAGAGATTGCAGATCCTCTCTCATTCTACAAAGCAGCAAAAATGACTTTGCCTTGAGCAGCTGCACTTCTCAAGGAAAGCCTTTGCATAACTTTGTAAATTCGGCAAGAAGGCCCTGCATTTCCTACAGGCACAAACTCACCACTCACGTGTGGAGCCCTGGCCAAAAAAAAAAGAGTCTGTGAGCCTTGGAACAACCCAGAGGATTACAGAGTGATGGTGGGTTGCCTGGCAACAGGGAATGCACTTTACCAAGACAGTATTAATGCCTTATTTGGGTGCCTAAAAAACCACACGCACTCTTAAAAATGAGTGGAGAAAAACAAAAAACTGGGGAGGAGTGTTGCCACAGGCCTTCACAGAGACAAAGAGAGGAGATTGGAGACAAAGTCCCTCCCTCAGAGTCACCCAAATCTTAACAACAAATCCCTTTCCCTCTTAAGAGGTGGGGTGGATGAAGGCTCTGTGTTTTGCGACTGGATGGGGTGGGGGCAGGGGCATAGGGGTGGGGGCTCCCCTTGAGAAGTTCTCTCTGAAGCTGGTTTCTTGCTGCTGGCGTTATTTCAAGCTGACAGATGTCTCTTCCCTCAAAGCTGCTCTTTGTGGCTGTCCTGGTATGAAAGCCCCCCCCAGCCAGCCTCCCAGCTGGACAACTCCGTGGACTGTCTGTCTCCCACCCAGAGTCTGCTGGGGACTGAGCAAATCCAGAGTCGCACTCCCCACAGGGTCTTCCAGAAGTCACAGCTTAGAGGGGACTAAGAAAAAGAGCCCTGCCTTACACACACAGACACACACACACACACACACACACACACACACACACACACACACACCATGCACACACAGACCATACATTTCTATTGCTGTGTTTATTTATTTTAAGCACTTTCAAAAGAACACCCACAGCAAACAGATGAATCCGTTGAGTACTCAGATTAGATTCCCGAATGCTCTTTCTCTACAAACAGAGGCACTGAGAGACTTCAACTGCTCAACTCAGCTGTTCCTGACAGACAGCCTGTCCTGGTCACTCACAGGTTCTGGTGTCACAGGTCCATCTATTTGCTAACCTACATCAATACTCTAGGGGGAAATGAGGGACTTTGATGGTCATTTTCCAATGAGGTAGAAGGGGGAACATTTTAAGGCTCAAGGCACTTGTGTTGTTCCCAAGTGAGGTCAAAATGGTGGTATGCTGCCTGCCTTCAGCTCTCACTCCGGATGCAACCAGAAATTCTTCCCAGGGTCACTTTAAAGTCAGGATTTTTGTTTTTGTTCCCCCCTCCTCAAAGAACTAGAGGGATCAAAACCAGACTTAGGTACTCTACTACAGATCCCTCTTTTTAGGTTGAGAAAGGGTCTTACCAAGTCACCCAGGCTATCTTCAAACTCACTCTGTAGCTGAGGCTAGCCTTGGACTTGTGATCTTTGTTCCTCAGCCTCCTTAGTATTTCTGATTACTGTGCCACAAGGCCTGGCTTTTGTGTGTCCTTTCTTGATGGAAGGGGCAATCTTCTTGTTTAAAATGCACGGAAGTACAGCTCTGAAGCACCGGTATTCCCTCTACGTGCCAGGAGGGTGCACCCCACAGAAACAATGCAATAAAGATGAGCTCTGTTCAGATACAGGCTTCGATAATTTTCCTGAAGGTTCAGTGTAAATGAATCAATAAATAGTAACAACTCAGGAGACTCGAAGCAGAAGCATGGAAGCAGAGGCAAGAGTTCAAGGACAGTCTCAGCTACACAGCAAATTGCCAGCCAGCCTAAGCTACAAGAGACCATGTTTCAAACACCAGAAAACCACAATAAAAAGCCAAAAACAACCAAACAAATGGGGAAAAGGACCACTCATATGTATACAACCAGGGTATGTATGACAGTTGATGGGGTCATGTGTATTTTGGTTTCCCCATGAAATGTCTCCACAGGCTCCCATTTTTGAACACTTGACCCCCTAACTGGTAGCACTGTTTTGGGGGATTGTGTTTTGGATGACTGAAACTTTTAAACACAGAGTCCAGGCAGAAGATGTAGAGGCACAGAAGAGGGGCTTGAGAGTCACAGGCTCACTCCACTTCTGATCTGAGCTCCGGCATCTCCTGATCAGCCAAACTGTGAGCAGGCAGCCCCGTGTCCGTCACCACGTCTTTCCTGCCATGACGGAATACACCCTGCCAAAACATGAGCCCAAACAAACCCTTCCTCCCTTCAGTTTTTCTGTCAGGGAAAGGGACTGTAGAGAGTCAGAAGCTGAGAGGAGCCTGACCCCATTTCCCTTGGAGCGAGGATCCCATTTTCATTGCCATCTTTCACATGGACCTCAGAGAGCAACCTATGGTGAATAACCACCCACAGTCATGCTCCTCACTAGTGTGTCTGAAGTGGACAAAATGCGGGACCTGAACACTCCATTTTTATCACTGCGCAACATCTTGTGATACATGAGTGAATACCTGTATGGCTTCTATAAATGAATGACAGCTAAGGCATCGTGGGTACAGTGCAGAAATGAATGACACCCAGGGCATCATGGGTAAGACACAGAAGAAGCAATTTAGGAAACGAAACAGGGAGAATTGCAAGTTTTTAAGATCCGAGCTGTGACTCTACGTATATTTTCATTATTTTTCCACAACCTGATGACATGGACGGAGGCCTGTTACTCAGGTCCCTGCAGAGTCCCTGAGGACCCACTATGTGCCAGCTAGCTACCATTCCAGAAATGGGAGAACAACAGCAAACAAACTTTTCTCTCTGTAACTTTCCCTGTGTTAGAAGAAGATGCCAAAACAGAGGGGCAGAGGGTTGATGTAATTTCAGAACAATCATCTGAGAAAACCCTCTGGAGAACACCACAATAAGTTTCTCGTTTCCGATGCCCTCTTTGAACTCCATGGGTATCTGGCACACACATGTGCCCAGATATACATGTCAGCAACAGTCTCATACATGTAGAATAAAAATAAATACATAAATAAATAACAAATATCTGACTGGGGGAAATGAACTATCTATTATCGGCCCCAGCACGCAATAGTTAGGAGAGAGCCATGGATCTGAAGTCTATAGCTTTCAAACTCTTAAGTGTATCCCATAGCTTGAAGCATCTCTATCACACTTAAGGGCATATGTGCATTTACACACTTAGTCAAGACACAAGCATCTCTACCCACACACACGTAATTCTTTTAACTAAAATTAGAATTTCTTAATGCAGAGTATCCTTATATTTCCCTCCTACCCTGTGAAATTCTGTCCCAATCCATCCATCTTTTCAACAAGTGCCCATTACATGGGTCTCACCTCCATCTACCAAGTCACTACTCTATCTAAAGAGCATCTGTCCACGGCACAATGGAATTGCATTTCTTGTAGTAGGTGGGTAGTACTGAGAACAGAAGTCTAGCCAGGCGTTTCCTTGGGCAATTATTCTCAGGAATTATGTGGAGAATGGTAGGATATTCTTTTAGTTCTGTGGGTCCAACAGGTCTCTCCCACAAGTAAGAAAGAAGGAAGAGTGTTTCCTTCAAGAATGCCAATGCCCATTGGCAAGCCTGAGAGTCATGCTGGAGCATCACCAAGAGTCATGAAGTAGCTAGTGCACATGTAGTAGAATTCAATAGAAAGGAGACTAGGGAGGAAGTACTGACATTTAACAAAATGAGCCTGTATTACTTTTCTCTTTAGTGTAAATATACACCAAACAAGAAATGACTTGAACAAGGAAAGGCTCAAGAATACAATCTATCATGACAGGGATGAGTTCTTCGTGACAGGGTTCGTGCTGCTGTGATGCCTTGTGTCACGGTGTCCCCAGAAACAGAGAACTCAGACTAAAACCAGAAACCATCTTTAGAGACGAGCCCTGGCCCATGGCCAGTTACCAGGGCCCCATCGTCATTGTAAAGGTTCCATGACCTCCCAAATAGCACCACCACCTTGGAGACCAAGTGTTTAGACTCATGGGCTTATGGAGGACTTAATACCCTTTGGTTCATTCATCATTTAAAAGGTTGTTATGAATGCCTCTCTGGTCAAAGAGTGATTTAACTTTCAAAATTCCCAGGAGCTTTGGCTAACTTCACATTCAGATCATCTCTGTAAATCAAGTCACTTATGGCACCCAAGCGTGAGGTCTCCGGAGGCCCAGAGTTCCCCTAATGTTTCCAGCATGAGGATTTGTCCTATCTTCCTTCTCTCTGCCTGTGGCTCATCCCTTCTTTTTTGGTAGTTGTAAATATTGCATAACTCTTCAATATTTAAAGTTGAGGAGCCAGAGAGAGGGTCCAGTGGGTAAAGGAGTCTGCGGCCAAGTCTGGTGACCTGAGTTCAATCCCAGATGGCAAAAGACGACTCCTGAAACTTGTCCTCTTATCTCCACATATGTGCCATGTATACACACACACACACACACACACACACACACACACACACACACACAATAAATGTAATAAAATTTTGAAACTGATACAGGAACAAAAAATCTAGGACACTTTTTAACTTGTCAGAATGTAGAGAGAACAAAGAGATTTTTATTGTGAGATAACTAGAAAAGCTTCTTACTCCTACGACGACAACCAGAACTTCATTCCCTCAGCATTTTCAAAACTCAGACCCCTGGACCTCCATAAATCAGAAGAGGAAAAATGTCGTGGACGCACCTGGTTCCCTTAAGCCAGGAAATAATTAGGGCAGGCTATCTCAGGATTTCACTTACTTCTAAAAAACCAAAATCCTCAACTGATGATTTCAGCCATTCTTGCGGTGATTATCGCTTCCTGCCAATTAACAGCTGTGGAACCAACGCTGTGGAGACAGCCTCCTCCAAACAGGAAGCCAGAAAAAAAAAACCCAGCACAATTGCCACTCACAGCTCCGAAGCCCCCCATTCCTGAAAACCAATGTGTTCCTGGCCACTTCTGAGCCCAGTAGCATGTGCCTGTCTCCCTAAGCCATTTTCATGCCCCACTCCATACTCCCAACGCTGCTTTTATTCCCAACCCAGCAGGCCCACTGCTTTCCCTTGCTCTCCCTGGTGTTGTCGTACTTGTTCATGCCTCAAAACCCATCACCCTATCACATGCATTACCTTGCTTAGAATGTCTGCCCAAACATGTTGGGTCGCACTCTCTGGGCTCATTGTTGTTTACAGACACTATGCCTAAGTCTTAAGCCCTGGTACCCATGAGGTGACCTCATCTAGAAATACAGCCTTTGTATACACACACACACACAGTCAAATTCAAATTAGAAAGTCGGACTCCAGAACCCATGCTTCAGGCATCATTTGTGCATGTGTGTGCATGGTGTGTATGTATGGTGTGTGTGTGTGCATGGTGTGTATGTATGGTGTATGTGTGTGCATGGTGTGTACGTATGGTGTATGTGTGTGCATGGTGTGTATGCATGGTGTATGTGTGTGTGTGGTATGTATGTGTGGTGTATGTGTGTGT
>CAJQZJ010037421.1:4079378-4098815 GCA_907164525.1 Lophiomys imhausi
TGTGTGTGTGTGTGTGTGTGTGTGTGTGTGTGTGTGTGTGTGTGTGTATGTGTGTGTGTGTGCGCGCGTGCCTTTTGAGTAGGCAGGAAGTAAAACAGGGAGAGGGAGAAGGAGAGAGAGAAGTTTTCTAACCAGAAGATTCCCTAACTTGCACACCCTCCGGGTAGGTAGTGCCCTGCCCCATCTTCCAATTGGCCTCTCCGGGCTATCAAGTGCTGCCCACTCCTTTCACGGCTGCAGGTTTCCTGCATCACAGACACAATTGCCCAGAATACACTGGATGAAGGGTTAAAGGAAGGGTCTCTCTCTCTCCCCTTCTCACTAGCTCCCTCCAAAGCACAGCAGGCTGTGTGACAGAGAACAGAGGCCCTTCTCCCCAGTTCCTGCCCTCTCTATGTTCAGGTCAAAGGCCAGTCCTCCTCTGGGTTGCTCTCCTCCGGGCTGCATGGGTGGTGGTGAGGATGCCTTGGAGTTTCCAGTGACGGCTGCCTGCCGGAAAATGGAAAGTTAAAACGCACCCACTTCAAATGGGAAGGAACACTTCACAGCAAAAGAGAAGAGAGTTTGAGGAGGGGTGGGTGGGAGGATTTGACTGGGCTTTCTTCTCAAAAGTGGAAGTTATGAAAATAATTATATTTGAGCTGCTTTTTTTTCCTCACAAAATGTAGCTTTTAATGAAAACCATGTGGTCTCTCTTAGCTTGTACAGAAAATGAAATGGATGTTAATTCAGGGGTGGTGGGTGAACAGTGACAAGAGTGTCTGAACAAAACAGATTTACAGGTCCTTGTTTATGTGTGATTTCTCAAATAATTTTTGTTGTTTTTTGGGTTTTTTTTGTTGTTCTTTTTGCTTGTTTTTTTTTTTTTTTTGAAAAGTGTTTAAAATGTTTTTATCAATTTGGGGGAGGCTTACTCTGATGGCTTTGATATTCAAATCACTCCCCTTTTATATTCTCTTTATGTGCTAGTAGAATATGGCCCAACATTGGCCTCACATGTAGTCAGGATGTGGACCACAGGAAACCCTGCTGGGTTTGCAAAAGTCTCCCAGATTGAGTGGGTGAAACATTGTACTTGCCTTGACATCATGGCAATCTCTCCAGTGTCCTGCAGGGAAAGTACAGACAAGGAAAGAAGACCCTTGCCCTATGTTGATGTGACAGAAAATTGGCTTTAAAATAACTCAGCTCCATACCACCCATTCAGCAGTGAAGGGAGCCACCAGAGGAGGGCTGGCCTTTGACCTGAACACAGAGAGGGGCAGAGTCTCTTTGGAGCCCCCTGCTCTGTGTCAGCTCTAAGGACAAAGATGAGGAATGAGAAGGAGAGCCATCCTTTCTTCCCTCGACCTCACATCCTTTGCATGTAGTGTCTGCAACCTAGATGCTTGCCCTGCAAACTCAAGGGCCTAGGTAAGACCTTGAAAGACCAAGCTAAAATACCTGGGAAGGGTATGAGGAGTAATCTAAACTCAGTACTGAGGAGGTGGAGAGAGGCAGATAGACACCCAGGGTTCCAGCAACAGGCAGCCTAGCCTGACCTTTGAGCTTCAGATGCATGAGACCCTCTCTTAAAAATAAAATGAGCAGTTCCTGGGGAGTAATGTACACACACACACACGCACAAACTCACACACTCACATGCACACACCCACGCACCCATGCACACACTCACACACACATACACACACTCACATATACACACGTGTCCTTGTACACAAATGAACACATGCACCTTACATATACACACACAAACATGGAAGAGCATACATGACTGATGAGGGGCCCTGTGACTAGGTAAAGTGACCCCTGGGTAGGGAGGCATCACCTGGAGCCTGCATCCCTCCCCTCCAGATCATGCGTACTTGTGGCTTTATCAGGCACTGATTGCTCTCGGTCCATAGTTATGTGTTTATGTTCGTCTCTGGAGTCTGAACACAGCTAATAGCCTGCATTTCCCTAATCTGATCATTTCACAAGTTAGGACACCCATGACTCTGGGCGTGGGTGGGCAGGAGGTATGACTGCTGGCATGTAGTAGTGTGGTTGGGCCCCTGATTGGCAGCAATTAATCATAGATTTTAAACCAGCCAGTCAGAACACTTTCAATACAGAGAAATGAAGTGTCTGCAGGGATGGCTATGCCAATTTCCCCCATAAATATATACATTGTGTGTACATGCATTCAAATGTCACACTGTACCCTGAAAATAAAGACAATGAGTACATGCAATTAAAAAATTTTTTAATGAATTCATTTATTTATCACAAAAGTAGGATATTGAGTCTGGTTAGAGATAGAGAGGATAACTAACGATGCCTAGGAATGTATGTGGCACACACAGCTCACCCCTCGTCCCTTCCTCAGGGCCCCTCAGCTTCACACTCTCACAAATGGATCCCACATAACATGATTTAACCACTGCTGGAATGGCACAGCCTTGGGGTCATCAAGCAACCTGAGATTCTTTTCCTCCTGAGGAGAATGGGGGCCTCCCTCTTCTTTCAAGAGTGTGTGGGGCCTGGGGATGGCCCGGCATCAAACGTCCTTGGCCTGTGTCCGCTGTGGAGTGCTAAGTGTTTTGAGATTGGAAGCAGATGGCCTCTTCCTCCTTCACAGGGACCCAGAAAAAAAATTAAAAGGAAGAGGAATGCAGGGAAATGTGTTTCTGCTTTTGCAGAGCCCAGTCTGGCTGAAACCAGTTCAAGATGTTGCCCATGCTCCCCCACAATCACCATGGATTTTCTTTTACCAGTGAGGCTGGCCAGCAGAGACAGCTGGACTTCAAAGGTCTGTTCTCACTGAGGTCTAGGAGAGGGCTGGGACCACTGTGGCAACTTCCAGTTGTTCCTGGCTCTCACCATGTCAGATAACCCATACAGACTCACAGACAGACATCCTCAGGCCTCAAGGCCACTGTACAGCATCTGCACCCAGCACTTTCTGAGATTTGTAAGGCTTCTCCCTTGTCACCTCCTCCCCCGGAAGAATGTTCCAATATTTTAGTGACACCAGTTGTCTCTCTTCCATGACAACATAGGTGTAAAACAAAGGGAAAACGATTTCCACTTGGCCAACCCTTTGGGCTGTAGATAAGGGGACCTCAGGCCCATGGACACAGGCCACCTCTGCCCTTGCCTGCCCCTGCGCTGTGACCATCAGTAACACAGAGACCACCTCACCTCTGGATCTCCCTATACCTGCACAGCCCTTCATTGGAGGAGTCCATCCCCTAGGGTTGAGAGAATGGGGGGTCATGAAGTCCCCTGGAAGCTCTCCAGGATGAGGACAATCATCTACTAGTATCTTCTGGCAGTGTTGGTAGAGAAGGCAAAGAGAAGCAGGTGGGGAGGTCCTGGCTATGGAAGGAGTTTCTCAGACTCAGGGCTGGCACTAACTAAGATTTTGGGGGACATCACCACTGAGATAATTGCTTTCAACCGTGCTCAAGTTTCTGATCCAAAGGGAGAGCTCCTCTACAGGTCCACCTTTCACTGCCATGGACCCTTGTAACCAGATTTTTTAAAATTATTATTATTTATTTACTAAAAATATTCACTTATAACAAATAACAATTATTTCTTAACTATTAACCCTATAAATTCCTACAATCCCTTTAACCTAACCACTAATCCCATTGACAAATATTTTCCTAACCTTTTAGAAGGATACAGTCTCTGGGGCAGGTCCTCAGTCATCAGGAACACAGTCTTTGTTGTAGATTCTTTAACACACTTAGTAGTCCTTTTTCTGGATCTCTCAGATGTAGATTCGTCAGGGTAAGTTGGTTATTGTAGTCTCACCTTAAATAAGGCTTGATGCTTTCTTCTCTCTGGGAGACCCCAGCCCCTTAGCATCAGCAACTCTGCCACTCTGCCTCAGAGTCCTTAAAGCCAGCCACAGTTCTGTTCAGGCTGCTGTTCGGACAGGTCACACCCCTCTAGACAAAAGTTGAGCCACAGGGTTTAAGTCCTTGACCTTTTGTTGTCTTGCTGAGGCTTTCTTTGCTCACCAGCTTCTTTCTGCTTCAGGGATATCTAGCCATCAAATGATGGTCAGCATTTTTTTCATCAGGACTCTTGGAGCTCTCTAGCATCGGGGGGCTCTTCTTCATGGGGTACCTTGCACTGTCCTTAAATAGGAGGAACTCTGTTTCAGCTTAATTTGGACTCCGCCCACTTAGCAGCTGAAAACAATGCCAGGCCAGATACTTTGTTTCTTAAGTATTAAGTCTTTCCTGTTTTCCTGACTTCAACCTTGTTTTTTCAGTCCATTAAGTCTTTCCTGTTTTCACCTGAGTTCATCTTTGTTTTTCCACAAACAGATAAGCTAATCGCTCACAGCCAAGTTGATCTTCATGCCCTGAATTAAGAGACTGTATCAGAAACCCCTATATATTTTCTAAATCTAATTTAATTATTCTAACTCCCTACAGACCCTACTTACTGAGGGATTGAGCTCTTGCTAAAGGACCCATTTGGAGGTTGCCTCTAGTAGGGTTATTACTCCTGATCACATGGGGTAAATGTAGGAAATGAGAGGCCTGGATGGGAACATGGGCACATGTGGCTACTTCAGTTCAAATTCTTGATAACCAGACAGAGTGAAGAACCCAGCTCTCAAATCCCACTTGGTACATTGTTACTGTTTGCTGGCACATGTGAGTAGTAGGTCCATGGTCCAGCATGCAGGAGTAGAAGACCCCTTCCATCATATAACTTTTGCTGGATAGGATTGTTCCAGCCTCTCGTTCGTTTTCTTTCCCCCTTCTCTCTCTCTGTATATGTGTGTGTACGCATGCATGTATATATATGAATGTACTTGTATTTGTGTATGTATATGTGTTTCTGAGTGTGTGCACCTGTGTGTATGCGTGCTTACTACATCAGTTTAAAATTCTCATTGGATACTATGGGCGAATGTTAATTAATGGCGTGCTCATCTAATCTGTTAGTTACTTTTCTCATTGATGTGACAAAATGCCCGGCAAAAGCAATCTAAGAAAGGAAGAGTTTATTTCGGCTCATAGTTTGAGGACAGTCCTGGCAGTGGGCATGGCCTCATGAACGTGAGGCAGCTGGTCACGCTTTACCCACAGTCAGGAAGCAGAGAGAGATGGAGGCAGGTGCTCAGCTCACTGTCTCCTCTCTATTCAGTCCAGGACTCTAGCCTATGGGAGGGTGCTGCCCACAGTCAAGGTGGGTCCTCCTACCTCAGTTAAGCAAGTCTAGGAACCCCTTCACACATGTCCACAGGTCTGTCTTGTAGGCGATTCAAGTTCTTGTTAAGGCTGACAGTATCAATCATCACACTTACGATGCATAAGGCCCTGAGTTCAGTGCCCAGTGTCACATAAACTGGGTGTGGTGGCACATGCCTGGAATCCCAGCCCATGAAAAGGCAGACGCAGGAGGTTCAGAGAATCAGGGTTAGCCTCTGCTATACAGGAAGTCGAAGTCCAGCCTGGGCTATGTGAGACTTTGTCTCAAAAAAACCCCAAATAAATAAATAAGATGAAATTGCTATAAAGTTCACATTAGCGTCTTCTATAAATCTGTGAGAGCCACCAGGCTACTGGTACTGAGCTGAGCACCAGGTTAGCACAGGTTAGACCCCCCCATAAGCACCCATGGAACCAAAATGAGGCAAGGCACTTATTATTAATAATTACCACCGTGATTATTATTCCACCTGCAATTTCACAGAACGTATTAAAGAATTAAAACCTCCTTCATCACTAGTCCTCTTGGGTTCTAAATTAATATTTTTCCCTCTCTGATAGAAAATTTTCACTCATTAGCACGCTTCCAAATCAGTTTTACCCTGCTATAAAGACTCATTAGCTGCCATCCTTAAATTAGAGCCCATCAAGCTGCCAACAAGGCCACATGGATTTGATGAACAACACGAACGTACTGGCCCAAGAAAAACCATGCAGTTTTCTTAAGGTGTTGGAGTTCTCTCAATGCGCCGCAGGTGTCTGAGCTGGTCCTTCACTCTGGTACAGGGCAGAATGAGAACTCTCGTGAGCGCACGCTGAGCAGAGTGGATTGGGCCAGGAATGGGAGTTAGTTGGTAGAGTGTGTGCCTCAGAAGCAGAAGGATCTGAGAGAAGACAGTTTGGTTTTGGGTTTCCCAGAGTGCACAGTGATTAATACAAAGACCTAGCATGGGCCGACATGCATGAAGTAAGAGACTGTGGAGTGCTTGGCTTCTAAATGGGACGTAGGTATCACGGCCCTCTCTCTAAGGCTCAGGGATCACCTCGGAAGAGTCAGAGGGAGTTGAGACATGTAGAGAAATAGCATTCGCTGCGAATGCCAAGGCTGTTGTGCACTGGGCTCTGACAGCATGTGCAAGACCTCTAAAAGATCAACGTACAAAATCCCAGTATGGATGGCAAGGGCCCTGCAATGGCAATTCGTTTCTTTAGTGAATTAGTAAGGACTCTTAAGGGTTTTTAGGGTACAGATCAGCCTGGCTCCTGGCAGCGTATGGACATTTTCAAAGCCCTGGAAACTGAAGGAAGGCTTCTTAACGCAGCCATATTTTGAAAGAAGCTAGCTCAAGCTTTCGGCTGCTGAATGCTGCTCAGCTGCTGGTCACTGCTTTATTCCGAAGGACCCGGGACTAGCCAAGATTTGCAGCCCAGGAGGGACGGAGAAAAGCCTGCAGAAAGCACCTGGTGGAGGGGCGTGGCTACAAAGCTGCACTTGGAAAAGCCTTGGAAAAGCCTTGGAAACCACCAGTTTCTGAGAAAGAGCTGGAGAGTCTTCAGGACACCTCAAAAGACTGTGAGAACATACCCTATATAGGTCAAGGAGCTCCACGTGAAGCCCTCTCCACCCTACGGGGAGGAGACAGAAGCACATGAGGGAGAACTGTGAAGTAAGTTATGCCATCTGCCAGCCTTTAGGCCACAATAGCCCTGAGTTCAGTAAGAGTTCCTCGGCAAATAAACTGAGAATTGCAGAGAAAACTAAGAGTCGGAGTCTGAGAAAGAGACTTTTACCACAATCCAGTCCAAGAAGGCTGGCAGAAAAGGCATGTCATAGAACCTTCTGAAGACGCCTTACCGAGGCCCTATAGTGTCAGGTGAGTGAGAGAGGTGCCAGGGGGCGGGTGGAGTTCGGAGGCCACAGCGAGGATTTCCAAAAAAAGGCGAAAGGGTGGCCCCTACCCTATGAGGCTGTACAAGGCTTTAAAGTAAAAGACTAGGACAAGAAGCACTCACAGGCTGAGGAGACTGTAGATGTGACCATCGCAGGGACCAGCAGACAGTGGCAACACTAGCCCTGGAGGAAGCTGAGCCAAGCTGAAGACAGAACTGTCTGCCGTGACTGCCAGAGCCAGACTGGATACTTGAAGTGTGCCGGCAGACAGAAGGCTGACCAAGTTTCCCTCATGGACCTGCACTAGAGAATCTTAATATCCTTTCAAGAGGGTTAAAAATAGGATTGGTTAGGTGTTCTTAGGTATTAAGTGTTTATAGGTACTATGTATTCTTAGGTATTAGGTTATAGGTGTTTTATAGGGTTTGTTAAGTATTAATACAGTGTAATGAAAAGTTTTGTTTACAGGGTGCCACGAGGTACCGCCCCTAGTTGAGGAAGGAGCTCCTGGCAATTGATAGCTACTGAAGGAGGGAGAGCCAGTTTCCTTCAGGGATGCAGACCCTGAGAGGCTGCCCATACTCTGGGCTACAGCCCTACACCCATGTACATACAAGCAGCACTGAGAGAACTCAGTAGGTTTAAGAACAGAAAATATGAAGTGGGGAATTGGAGGGAAGACAATGGGAAAGTAGGTTTGATTGAAACACATTATATGCATGTGTGGTATTCTCAAACAATAAACAGAGAGTCAGGACTTGTAATCCCAGAGCCAGGAAGGCAGGGACTAGAGAATCTGTGTAACACACTGCTACATGGCCAGCCTGGCCTGTAGCATGGGCCCCTCCCCATCCATACTGGGATTCTGTAGGTAGAGAATCTGTATAATAGGTGTAACACAGCCAGCCTGGCCTACTTCCAAGTTCTAGGCCAGTGAGAGACCCTTTCTCAAATACGAAATGAATAATGAATGAGGGAATGATCCATCAACAAAAACCAAGTGGATATAGCTCCTAAGAAGATGTCCCTAAAGTTGTCCTCTGGCTTCTATGTGTATGCAGACCAATATGCACATGCATCCCCCACCACACACACACACACACACACACACACACACACACACACACACACACGAACACAAAGAAGCACATATATTTATAGTTGTTTGATTTTAAGAGAAGGGTAGTGCCTCAGCCCCCAACCCCCAGCAAAGAACTATGGGTGATAGCAAGAGAGAAGGTCCTGGAATCTCTTCAAAGAGATGAAGGAGAGGGAAGGCAAAAGTAAGTGGTATGGTTCTGTCTCCCTGTGACCTTTGCTACCCCAGAGCCCCATAGCCTTTCAGAACCTCTCATCTGTAAGACGGGGCTGCTAGCCTCCCTACCCCCTTGAACATCCTATGGGCTGAGATTTGGTAGCAGCCTTAGTTGGTCCCACACAAGCACACACATTTCCTGGGAGTACCCCACCATTTTTACACCTGCCAGGCTGCCTGCCTCTTCTATTGGCTGGGAAGGACATTCGAGTGACTGTGCCCACAGGCTTTCTGACTACACACCTGGAAGTCATGTGGCACAATTCTACTTTTGTGCAGACCGCTCCCCACACTCTGGTGCTTTGGCACCAAATGTGCCTCTCTAAAGCCTTGCCCTAAGGCATGTACTTTTGCCACCCTTTGGTTCTATCCTGTGTTCCAGGTAGTCTTGCCATTTAAATACCAGAACGATCATGTCTTGATTTATGGGACTCTCAGACACACATTTGCACACACACACACACACACACACACACACACACACACACACACCACATACATATATATTTCACACACACACACACACACACACACTTGTAAAACTGATCATGGAACTTCCGATATTAATTTACTTGTTACCAATATTCTTAGATACCAGAAAACATTAGAAATAGCACTTCCTGGTCAGGCCTGGTAAAACATGCCTTTAATCCCAAGCTTTGGGAGGCAGAGACAGGCAGATCTCTGAGTTTGAGGCCAGCTTGGTCTACAGAGCAAGTTCAAGAAGAAAAAAGGAAGGAAGGAAGGAAGGAAGGAAGGAAGGAAGGAAGGAAGGAAGGAAGGAAGGAAGGAAGGAGAGAGAGAGAAAGAAAGCATTTAATGCTGTCACCATCCTCATCCTCACCATCATCATTACTATCACTACCATCATCACCACCAAGGTGGTAGACACTCTTCAATACAAGTTAGGACCATGTCACAGGGACACACACACACACACACACACACACACACACACACACACACTTAAAAAATTGGCTGGTGAGGCTACTTACTGCCCTGTGTGGCCAGTGGTCCGCTGAGCACTGGGAATTCTGTTCCTTACAGAAGACAGACACTGGGGACCATGGCATCTAGCTTACTTATGCCTATTCATGCTGCCTTCTTGACCTCCAGCCACAAGGCCTTACCATTCTCTCTGTACACCAAGCACACTCCAGTCTCTGGACTCTTCCACACTTCCTGCTCCTCCCATAGACTGACATGCCTTCACCTCATCCCTCACACCTCTGACCCAAAGCTCAGTTCTTGAGCGAAGCAGACCCCATCACTCTCTGTCACAGAAAGGGGTGATATTTTGCATCACTGATCACTGCCCATCCCCAGAACAGCACCTTCAGGTTTTCAGACAGCTTGCTTCCCAAACCCTCAGCAGCTTGGCAGCTCCAGAGAGCCAGTGACATTGGGTCACCTCTCCTGCCCAAAAGGACACGACAAACAGTAGATATTCATGGACATGGGATATATTTGTGCAACAGCTGGGGACAGTTTCACATGCCATTTGCTTTACAGAAAGACACTTCCCTTTGAGACTTCATGAGAAAGGATTTTGTTCAAATGAGCATTTGACCTGGATTGAACTACAGTTGAAAACAAACCAATCTGCTGGTGACATCTTTGGAAGTGTGGAGGGTTTTGGATGAAAACCTTTTCCTCAGAACCTATTTGAAGCTGGAATTGCAGACACAGGTATGTGTGAGAAGTGTGCACATGGAGTTACAGGGCCTTGGAGAGAGAATGAGACCGCAGAGATGTGGATTGGAGAGCGAGATGAGGAAAAGTCTCTCACACGCAGGCATTCACCCCACAGAGAAGTGTGGAGTGGGAGGAAAGGTCATCTTTGCCAAAGACCCACAGTTGTGGCATAGACAAGAGTGGGCAAGCGTGGCCTCTTGGTGATGCTCACCAAGCTTCAAGGACACCGTGGTCATGTGACCTGACCACCTGTGCTCATCCACACTTCTGCACAGGTGGCCTGGGTTACCAATGGTGGCTCTGTCTGAGAAACAGGGCTTCTTCTCCAGAAAAACCCATGGCTTCTCTTCTGCCACAGTTGCAGACAAACTCCTTCCACATAGAAGTGCCTTCAATGAAGGAAAAAAATGTTCCCAACCTGCTCTCTGTTCTACTCTCCCTATTTCTACTTCATGGAAGAGGAATTCCTTGCGAGGAATTCCTTGCAAGGAATGCAAATGAATCAGAGGCTGAGCTCAGAAACAAAGCCTCTCAAGGGCTCATTGATGGAATGAATGAATGAATGAATGAATGAATGAATGAATAGGTGGGCAAATAAATGATTGCATAAATAAGTGAATGGATGAATTCATGAACGAAGGTGCGAATGAGCAGCCGAAAGAGCAAATGAATGATCAAGTGAATGAGTGAATGAATGAAGAAATGAAGGGACAAAGAAAGAAATGGATAAATGAATGGGTTCACAATGGGTAAACAAACAAGAGAATGAGTGAATAAATTCACAATTTTATCATTTCACAACAAAAGGTTGTTCGTGTACATGGATGACAGCACACTTGGCTGTGTACTCCTTGGAACCCCAACTCCAGTTCTAGTGTCTGGCTAGACCCCACATAGGGCAGCCACTCATCCCCAAGGCACCCAGCACAGATGCTGGCATGAATAATAACAGTGACGGGTGGTGGTTTTATCCTGAGATCAAACTGGTTGGAGACAGCTCATTGTCATGAGAAGACATAAGTTTGAACTTACACACACACACACACACACACACACAAATCAGGTGTGGGCTTGTAATCTCAGCACTGGGGAGGTGCAAACAGGAGGTTCTCTGGGCTTGATAGGCAGGTGGCTCAGCCCAGATGATGAGATTCTGTCTCTGAAAGTAAGGTGATGGCTCCTGAGGGATGATACATGAGGCTGTCTTCTGACTTCCACATGTTTACACGCATGTGCACATGAAGACTATCTGCTCTCCCTGCTTTACTCATATTGTACCACAGGATCTGGTCATGACATTTGGACAAGAAAAAGCAATAAAACCACCTGGAATGGGAAGGAAGCCGTAAGAGCATTTCTAATCTCAGATGACATGATCAGCATATAAAGTCCAAATGAATCCATTAAGACAGCAGCTAATAAATTATATCACCAAGATGGCAAGATGCAGGATTAATATGCAGACATCAATTGGATTTCTGTGCAACGGACACCCTCGAATGAAATTAAGAAACCAGTTCTACTTAGCACAGCATCAAAGAGAATATAATACTTGGGAATAGACTTAACAAGGGAAGTTAAGACGTGGACTCTGGAAGTCATAATATACTGCAGAAGAAACTTAAAACCCAAAGTGACTGGGAAGACATGCGGCCAAGGACTGGAAGACACACATCTGCTGGGCTGGCAAACAGATTGACAGATTTGATGGAAACCTTATTCAGACTTCCTGCTGGCTTTTTGTAGGAAACAATAAGCCGATTCTATAACTCGCAGGGCATTGCATGCAATCCAAAGTAGCCAAAATGAGTTTGGATGAAAAGAACAAATTCAAACAAGTCACACTGTGTAGGTTTAAGACTTACCACGGAGTTACGTCAATCAAGATGCTTGCAGTGCCAGCACAAGGATACTCATGGACCACAGCCATGGAATTAGAGCCCAGAAAGAGACCCCTGTGTCTGCGGGCAACTGATTTTGCCCTAATGAGACAAGGCCATCCCACCCTAAAGGCAGGAACATATAGCTTCACAACAGAGGTTGTTCAGTGACATTCGTGACAGCAGTATTTACCATAGCTTCAAAATGAAAATCAACTCAAATGCTCACGCACTGGTAAATCAGTAAATAAAATACGGTGAGGCCATTGTGATGACTGGCTTTAACTGTCAACTTGAGACAACCTAAAATCACCTGGGAGGAAAGTCTCACTGAAGGACTGTCTACATTGCATCCGCCTGTAGACATGTCTATGGGGACTGTCTTGATTAGGTTGACTGATGTAGGAAGACCCCCGGGCCTGTGGGCGGCACCATTCCCTAGGCAGGGAGTCCTGGACTGTATAAGAACGGAGAATGGGCTGAGCAAAAGCAAGCGAGCATCTGGGCATTCATTTCTCTCTGCCCTTCACTGTGGGTGTGATGTAACAGGTGTTTTGAAATTCTTGCCTTGACTCCCTCATAATAATGGGCTGTAAACTTAGAGTTGTAAGTGGAGACAAACCCTTTTCTCCCCTAAGTTGTCTTTTGTCAGGGCATTTTATCACATTAACAGACAGAAAACTAGAACAGCCTTCATAATAGACTATTACTCAGTCATGAAAACAAATGAGTTACCAGTACATACACGCCATGACACTATGTCAATTAGAGAATTAAATCACAAAATACCACATACTGAACCATATGGCTTACCATATACACCATAAGGACTTTTGTTCTACAGACTATTTTAGGACTCCGTTGCTAAGAAAAATCCCAGGTGGGCAGGTCTTCAGTAGTAGGTAGCCTAGAGTGGTTGTGATGGAAAGGGACAAGTGGGATTGTGGCAGAATGGGTACAGGACTTTTAGGCTATAAGAAAACATTGTAGAACTAGAGATGACAGTTCCTGACTCTGAGGATCATGAAGATGTAACTCTGGTGACACTTACCAACGTGGAGAGTTTTATATGCAAATTCTACCTCAGTACAGCCAATGCACCAAAGGGAACAGGAACATAGACTTTGTTACCTGTCAATGAGACACTTTGCCCTAGTGGTGCTGCCTTGTAGGCCCCCAGTGTATGAAGAGGCTCTTGGCCCTCATATGAACTGGGGTGGGGGACTGATATGTAGGACACTCCACTCCGGAGGAGTGGAATGGAAGGGATGGGGGTAGAGGGTGGGAAGGCGGGACTAGGAGGGGTTGAAAGAGGGTATTGTGATGGAGATGTAAACTGAAGTAATACATAAACATAAAAAAGATTATTAATTTTGATTCAAGAAAATCCCAAACCATGTTTACTTGAAACAAAGGATTTTTAAGAACTAAACCTTTAGAGTAGATTTGTCAATTTGTTAGTATAAAAATTTTACATCCACAGATCCATGTCTGTATGTATGTATATATGCATGTATGTACACAAATGAAGGCACAGCTGTACTGTAGTTATTACTCAGCCCACTTTTCTTTTGCAGGGTTCTCCATAGACAATTCTCAAAACAATCACTGAAAACTTATTGTTTTGGGCCACATAACAGGACCTTTAGTACTTCCAAACAGCTCTGTGATCTTAGCAGGAAGGCAGCTCCTTCTCTAGTCCCCCAATGAGCCTGCCCGACCTCTTTACCTGCCTTCAACGTCCCCTTTGCCTTCTGGCATCTGATCTTTACAGACTCCACTGCCCCTGCACTGGGAAGGGCGCAGAGATCCAGACATCAGCATCCCCAGCTCTGCAGTAGCACCCACCTATGTCCCATGGCCAAGGCAGCTCCTCCCTGCCTTTGAGGGAGTGAGTGAGAGAGACAAACTCTTCCTACCAACAGAGAACATGTCCCAGCACCCAGCATTGGGGTCTGGAGCAGAGGAGGAGAGCTGCAGTGTGAGGCTCAGAATTCCAAGGTGGCCACATCCACCATGGAAGGATCAAAGGGCAGCTGAAACCAAAGCCAGCTGGGGTGCAGCGAGCATGGATTTGTCCGTGAAACCAGCCACAAAGGATTCTTTCTGCTACACTAAACCCAGGGAAGTCAGAGGAAATGGCAGGTAATCGAACTCTTGTAGGATGGTGAATGGCACCAGAGCTGGCTGGGGTATCTTCCCGGAGCTGAGCCTCAGCTGCTCTCTCCTATTTAAACTAGTATCTGGGAGATTTCCCAGGCAGGACAGACCACACCATGACTTTCCTGATGCTATTTCTGTACGGTGGTAGTCAGAAAGGGGATCCAAAGACGAAACGATGACAATAAAAGACAACAACAATGAAAAACCCCCAAACCAGGAACTTAGCACAGACTATCTTTTCTTATGTTTCCTCTTGCTAAAAAGTGCAAAGGGTGGGCAGGTGAACTTTTAAGGAGAGAGCGGAGCTGGCTGTGAGCGAGGGAGATTGTAATTTATAAATCTCAACATAACTCAAAATGACAGTAGTTTGAAAAGCAGGAAGAGATTTATCTCTTACTCATTTTAAAGTCCAAATACACGAGTTTATCTGAAGGCTGTTTGACCATTCCAGAGTTTGAGAGGCCCCCCCATACATCTGCCACTCTCTACCTCCTACCTCATGGCTGGCTGCTGCACCAGTTCCAGCCATCACACTGGCATCCTAATGAACCCTAAGAAAAAAGGAGAAGTCTGCCCTGGCTCTTTGGAGGTGCATAGTCTAGTCCCATTAATGTCTGTTATACACACTGGTCACTTCCAGTGAGTCTTTTTAGTCTTGCTGATATACCCTGATTTTGCAATGCCTCTTGCAATCTCAGAGATTAAAAGGCTTTGGTGCCGAAGGATGGACTCTTTAAAGGTGACTGTGTCACAAGGCCTTTGACTTCATCACATGACTGATCCACTGATGGATTACACAGGTTTGCAGTCTGGTGACACTTTCAGGAGGTGGCATAAAGCAGGCAGTATCTTGTCCTTGGCCTCTTCCTTCTTTTTCTGCTTCTGTGATGCCAGGAGGTGAGAATCTATGCTCAGCCACATCCCACCTCACTCTCCTCACCACAGCCAACTGTTCACTGGGGCCTCTGAAACCATGAGCAAAAACAAAACAAAACAAAAACCAAACCTCAAACAAACAAACCACCCTTTCCTCATTTTAAGTTGATTGTCCTCAGGCATTTTGTCACAGTAATGGAATCTGAACAACACACCTAAAAATGATATACTTTTGAGTCCTGACATATCCTGAAATTGTGGAGAACACTGAGCTAAAATATTTCAAAGCACTTTAGAATAAAATAAGGCACTGGGGCCTAAGGAGACAGCAAGGTCAATTGCTGAGGTTTGTCTTATGCACTGTGTATTCAGATGCTGAGTTCTGTGCCCCCAAATCACAGGCATTGTATTGACCAATGCACTGTAAAGAGTGCTCCCCAATCATCTCTGAATAGTTAATAAAAGGCCGGAGCCTATGACTAGGCAGGGAGTGCAGGAAAAATGGGACTTGTGGTTCTAGTGAGGGGTCTCAGAAGGGACCACCAGGGAGGAGGAGGAAGAAGGAGGTCACCATTAGGCAGGATGGACCATGAGCATGTGGCCAAGAGAACTTCGCCCTGAGGACACAGATGGAAGAGAGCAAGCCAGGTCAATTCTAGGATGGCAAAAAAAAAAAAAAAAAAAAAAAAAGAGCCATTTAACTGGATATCTAACAGCTTAGTCGGGTCAGAATAACTCAGAATCTGCCTAGCATAGTGCCAGCAACTAGTTAATAAAGCTAGTACCTCTGTGTCATTTACTTGGGAACTAAGTGGGCTAGAGTGGGGCAGAAAAACCCACTGGATATTAAGGAGAAAAAGGGGGCATAGCAAACTCCCCCCAAAATAGTTCAATAGTCAATGGTCACTCTTTAAATCTCCCTTTCCTGTTCTAAACAAAGGTGTCCACTGGGCAGTGCCTGATAATCGGGACAAGAAACAAAGTGATTTGGTGATCTGGCCTTTCCATGTAGACACACAAGGCATGCATCCCAAAGAACACGGGAACAAGGAGCAACAATGAACCCTGGTGCTGTTCCCAGCCCACCATCTTTGCTGGACCCACAAGTTTAGATCAGTAGAAACACTGACCAGCACGGGCAGACTGACTTCCTGCTGAGGTATCCACTATACCTGGCCTTTGGTTTTCTTTTATGTGAGTTTACTATGTTTCTGGGTTGATTTATGCTTTTTAATCTGTAATTGGTATCATAACACAACTTAAGAGTCACCTGAGAGGTGAAGCTTCCACTAGGTGACTTCCCAGAACAGACTCACCTGTGGACATGTCTCTGGAGGGATTGTTTTTGTTTTTGTTTTTGTTTTTCTTGTTGTTGTTGTTTTATTTTTTCCTCTCTTTTTTTTCAACATTTATTTATTTCTTCAAGTTACATCTCAATCACAGTCCTCTTCCTCCTCCCCCTCCTGGTCCCACCCTTCTAACCTCTTCCTCCTCTCCCTCCTACCCACTTTTTTTCTTTTTTTCAACTTAAGGTGTATATTTTTCCTCCCAACAGCTCACCCTTTCAGTCCAATAAAAAGCTCTTTTTATTAGAACAATAAATACAATTCAAAACATTGTTAATTGATGTAAGAGGGCCCAACCCACTGTGGGTGGCACCATTCCCTGGGCAGGCAGTCCTGGGCTGTAAAAGAAAGCTGTAGAAGTACAGGGTTGTGAGAGAGCCAGCAAACAGCATCATCCTCCATGGTTCTGGCTTAAGTCCCTGGCCTGACTTCCCTCCGTGGAGCCCTCTAACCTGTAAACTGAAATAAACCCTTTCTTCCCCTAAGTTGCTTTGGGTTAGAGTTTTTTTTTTGTTTTTTTATCACAGCACCAGAAGGAGCAACTACAATGGTTTGTAACAGCTCTCCAGAGTGCACACAAAATACCTTTGGCATCTCGTGGCAACTCGAATAGACTTTGATTTTTATGGAATGGAACAGCTTAGGATGAAGAGCCTCAGGTAGACTTTGAGAAGCAGGTTAGATGAAACACCTCTTGGATCTAGGGAAATGAAGGGAAGACTTCAGGCAGTGTGGATGTGAGGGTGGCACACCCTCACCTGCCAGGTCTCCTCTTGTCAAGACAACCAAATCCTGAGCCTCAAGCAAGACAACCCTTCAGCTACACTGGTTGCTGGTCTGGTCTGCACTCAGTTGGGCTACCATGTGGGGAGCATAGAGAACTCCTGGCCCTGCTGCTGGGACTCTCACTGGAAATGCTAGATGCTGGCATCAAGAAGTGGAAGACAACTGTAGGGGGAAGCAGGGGTCTAAGGCTATCCTTCATGCCACCCAGGGAAGTCATCTTTGTGGGAGGATGCAGTAGACCCTGTTTCAGGGACTACCCTGATTTGCAGGGTTCATGCTCCTATCTTCTCCCTAACTCTGCACAGAAAAAGTAGCAACTGCAGACTGTATCCTTGCAGCAGGGCGGCGGACTGACGACTCTGAGACCCAACCCTTCACAGACAAGGGCAGAGAAATCATACATGGCCTCAGGAACCCCTTCAGGCACACCAGCAGAGACCATAATGATTAGGCCAGGAGAGCCTCCCACTCTCCCCACCAACAGGTTTCCCCCTAGAAACATGAAAGGCCCATCCTGTGAAACATGATACCCCTCTGCCTGCAGAGGTAAAAAGCCTGAATGTGTCTGGCATTCTTCCCTGGATGGGACCACATGCTGTTGGGAGGAGGCTGACCTCTAGGGCTTTGAAGCAGAGACCCCTGGACACAGATACACTCAAACAGGGCTCTGAAAATAAGCAGAGAAGTGGAAGGACTCCAAAACTCTTTTTCAATTTACCTTCCAGATGTGAGAATCCAGGCGACCCAGGAGGGGCCCTCAAAGACAGAGAAGAACCTTAAGTGCTTAAGTTTTAAGTCATCCTTAAGGACCTCGGGCTAATCATTTAAGCATCCCCAACATCCTTACAGAATCAGGGAATTACTCAAAACCCTTTGTGCAGGCACTTCTAAGCGGAGCCCCACCTCACCCCCTCCCCTGACATCATGCTAAAAAAACCTCAGGCAACAGTTCATAAATCCTAAGACCCTGGGATGGATTTCATCCTTGCTGCAGGAAAAAAAAAGAAAAGAAAAAGGAAAACAATATCTGCAGAAAGGAAAGAAGAAAGGAGAGTGTGCATTTGGTCTGAGTACAATCAACCACTTCTATCAGATACCTCTGGCTCATGGTGGCCTGGTCTAGAGATCAGGGAGGAAGCCAAGAGGGCTGGTGTTCTGAACTCTCTGCACACCTATTCTGCAACCCTTGCTGAGTACCTTCTGTGTGGTTAGCCCTGCCCTAGGCACATAAGACACACCAGTGCCCAAGACTTCACATATGAGGCTTTGATCCCACCAGGGCAATTGCCCCAAACAACACATGACACATTTTAAACAAGATGAACTGTTGATAATTTTGCAGAGAATTGAGGATGAGCCAAGGGAGGGCAGCAAAGAGGTTGGGGGCTTGCTAAAAATGAACACACTTGGGCCAGCAAGATGGTTTGGTGGGTAATGGTGCCTGCTGCCAAGTTTGATGACCTGCATTCCATCCCTGGGGCCCACTTGATGGAAGGCGAGAACTGACTCCACAAAGTTGTCCTCTGACTTCCACATACACATGGTGGCACACGCACGCACACATAAGTGAACAAATAAATAAATGCTAATTTAAAAATTGAATATATCTACTTAAAAAGATTTTGTTTTTATTTATGTGTAAATGTGCATGCCTGGGTTAAGTGTGTATACATGTGAGAGCCAGAGAGTAGAAAGGCCAGAAGAGGGGAACAGATCCCCTGAAACTGGACTTACAGACAATTGTGAGTTGCCATGTCGGTGCCGGAAACCGAATCCAGGTCCTCTGGAAGAGTAGCCAGGGCTCTTCTTATGGGCTCAGCAAAGTCTCCAGTCCAGGTACTTAATGTTTTAGAATTCTTTTATTGTAGGAAAATTAGGTGGGACGTACAAAAAACTTCAGTATGGTTACTTACACTACACACACACACACACACACACACACACACACACACACACACACTTCCTCAATTATTATCTTCTTAAATCATGGAATGAATAAGCTTCCATTGAGAAAACAACCATGATGTGTCATCAATGAATATCCGTATTTTACACCAAGGCTCACCCTGTGTCGTATATTCTACAGGTTTTCCCAGATGTGTGAAGTTGCGTATTCATCTTCATTGTGTCATACAGAACCATTCCACCCCCGAGAGCACCCCTGTTCTTCATTTTCTGATGCACTCCAGACCCCCAGAAACCACTGGCCATTTCTACTCCCTCTATAATTCTGCCTCTGTAGAATGCCATAGAGTTAGAATTA
>CAJQZJ010037421.1:4098825-4110592 GCA_907164525.1 Lophiomys imhausi
GCAGCATCTTTGTTACAGCGGAATACTGTTCCACCATGGACACACCAGGATGTGTTTATCCATGCACCTGATGAAGGACAGATGTCCTGGCTTCCCTCACAGCTTTGAAGTTCTGGGCAAAGCTGCCAAAAACGTTTGCATGTTTTTGTTTTCAGATGGTGTGTATGTACACCCAGGCATGTGACTGGTTCACATCATGAGACATCTGTGTTCAGCCCTGAAGAAATAGACAAACTGTTTTTTTAAAGTGATCTCCTTGTCTTGCATTCCCACAGACAATGAACCAGCGTCCCCATGGTTCTAATGTCCTCACTAGCCTTTGGTAGTGTCATTGCTCCAGATGTTAGCCATTCTGATATGTGTGCCATGGTTGCAGGCTGCATTTTTAATCAAGGTGTACAGCATCACCAGGTATGAAGGGGGCAGCTTGCAGATATCTGGAAGACTAATTCCATAGTGTGTTGAGTTGCACTGTTTGTACACAAGCTGGGCAGAGTAGGTGTGGTGCTTTTTCCTGTATTTGAGAAGCTGGCTGTGAGTTCACCTCCCACTCCCCCAAAGCCAGTCAGATCCAGAAATGGGTCAGGCAGACAGACAGGCAGATACTAAATCTGAGCATTTGAAAGTTTCTTCGAGGTTATTAGTTATCAGTTTTTATAAGAATGACTTGGATAAAAAGACACATTTTTAAAACTCTCTCTGTCTCTCTCTGTGTGTATGTATGTTGCATGGGCATACACATGCCATGGCAAACACATGGAGGATGGAGGTCACAGGACAATTGCACGTGTCAGTCCGCATCTTCACCCTTGTTTGAGAAGGTCTCTTGTTGGCTACTGCACACTCCAGGCTCTTCCATGTCCGCTTCTATCACTCTCAGCAAGAGTGCTGGGTTCATACCACATATGCTGCTACATGTGGCTTAACGCGGGGTCTAGAGCTCAGAACTCAGATCCTTAGATTTCTTCTATATGCCCTTTACCCATGGAGACATTTCCCCAGCCTAAGCAGATGTGATTAAAAACAATTATTTTAGATAGGTCAGAGTCACTTGGTCATCTGAGTTCTTCAAAGATAAATTTTATTAAAATAAGACAACTGGAGTTGCTCAAACTGGAATGTTTCTGAGGCTTCCCAAGAACAGTATGGAAAGGATAGGTGTCCCAGGGAGGAGACAGACAAGCTGCCATTTCTTCAATGGCAGACAATCCGATTCCTTCTACGTGTTCATATGAAGGCTCTCCACTATTGTCACACTTGATAATGATGAAGTTATCATACCTCCTGATAAATTATCAGTCTGGTTTTCCATTTCAGCAGATTTGAGTTTTCTACTACGTGAAGGTTGTTCCTAATTTATTGCGCCATTTGGGGTGAAGCTGGCAGGGAGGAACCCAGGGCCTAACCCATAAAAAGCAAACACTGAGCTATAGCCATATGGAAGGGTTGTTTCTACCTGCCATCCTGGAGTTGTGGCCGTGAGCTGTTCCTGACTAGAATCCACCTGCAGTTTATCCTGGAGCCCTCTCTTACCTATGAGACTGAGTTATCTCAAAGATGTTCCATCATCCTCCTTGGATGTCTGATGTTAGTCTCCTCATTTCACAGAGAACGTATATCTAGTCCTTTAAGGATCCAGTCATATCACCCTGAGAATGTCTCCAGACACCTGATGAAATCCTGAAGGCAGAAAAGCCAGATGTAGAGAAAGGTGGGGAGAGCAGGAAGGTGTAAGTGAGGTTTCCGGGGGTGGGGGTGGGGGTGGGGGTGGGGCTTTGTGCCAGGTTTATGTCTGAGGAAAGATTACACATCTGGTCTCACCTTGGCTTTCATCATCCTGGGCAATGCACAGCATCAAGTAGCTTTTTGTGGGCCCAGATTGAAAAGAAAAGAAAAGAAAAGAAAAAGAAAGAAAGAAAGAAAGAAAGAAAGAAAGAAAGAAAGAAAGAAAGAAAGATCCACTTTTATGTTAGTGCATCTACTACAGAGTTACAGAAGGAAGGAATTAAGCTGATGGGGTCGTTTACCCAAACAGGAGGATAAAGAGGCTGACACAGTGTTTGAAACTGGAGAAGGGATTGCTCAGCTCTCTGAAGACAAACAGCTAGGAGACCCAATTGCAAAAGGCTGTGGGGGGAAGAGGGGGCTGGGTGGAGGACAAAAGAACTTGCAGGAGGGGAGAAGACCTCTTCTCCTGATGGGGGCAACTTTATTTCCACTTTGGAGCTGCATAGTATCAATTTAGAGGCTAGTATGGGGGCCATAAACCCCAGGGTGCAATTCCTGAGTTTCTTTTGCTCTCGCCCACCAAGGAGCAGAAGAGAACAAACTAGAAGGAATGGAATCAAAAGCCCCACCCCTGTAATATCCATGCTTTCCCCAGAAGCTCCCTCGTGGGTTAGCTTTGCCTAAACACCTCGGCCCAGCTAAGTCACAAATTAGTCTCTGAACAACAGACAGATACCCTGGAAGTCCAATGAAGGGGTCAAAGTTCGACAGTAGTAACCTCCTATTGAGCTCGTCCTCTGTCAAATCTCATAAGCCAGATGCTGTAGTTGGTGACAACATGTTGCAGAAAGGGCTATATGAATGAAAGAACATGCTAAGGATGGAAAGTGGGAGGGCAGGAGAGTGAGATAAACAGACAGACAGACAGACAGACAGACAGAGAAGAAGGGAGAGAGAATGAATCTCCCCATCACTAATTGAATTTTTCTTCAAGTCTAACTTATCCTTTTCTCTTCAAGGTTGGGTTATTTCCGATCTCCACGGCTTTAAGTCTGAAGCTTGTCATGCCAACCTGGAAAGAGGCCAGAGTGGAGATGGAACAGAATCCTTCCACCTAAAACCAACACCTAGCACGGGTGGAGAGCAGTGAGAAGTGAGCATGCACTTGCATCCTTGAAAATCTCCTTTACTTGAGCCTTGAAGTTGGTCCACCCTCCTGCCTCCTGCCAGGACAGATGTGGGCTCCTACCTTACAGTTATTTCACAACAATGCTCCATCCTTGGCCTAATGATTGGCACTTCCTCACGTGTGCCCCGCTGTGAGGAAATGGAAACCACCACCAAGGCTGCATAGGGTCAAAGGGAGGGCTGGCCAGGATGGTTTTTTAATCTCAGTTGGCTTGTTTTATCCCTGAGCATAGCTAGAAACAATAGCGAGAGACCATTTGGGTAAATGGTTATGTATTTGAGAAAGAAAGGAAAAAAAAATACACATTTGGCATTTAACTTGTAAAGCCAAATAACAGGGTTGACTTCTTAACCTATCTCAAAGAATGGTCTGGTTGGGAACAGTAAGTCGGGTTTAAATATAGAGTCCTAGCTGGGACGTCTGCCTTGTGTAATTACTCAACTAGAGACGTTGGGTAAGGCAATGGTCCTGGGATGTCAGTATCATGCCCCTCCCATGGAGAGGGAGCCAGTGCACAGAAAACGTTCTCACACCAAGCTCCCTAATGACCGTGTCTATAAATGAGTAAGCATCTGTTTACATTTGCACCTATTTAAATTCACTATTAAGGGCATGCATCTACATCTGTAAATTTAGCCTCCTCCCGTCTAATGAGCGAACTGAAAAACAATTCTATTTTATCCAATGCAGGGGTATGATTAGTAATTTGCCAAGGCCACTGAAACACTTATTGTACAACATTAGACAAGCGTATCTAGAGTGAAGCTGGTTCTATTTATTTAGAACACAAAATTATAATGGAAAATTACTCTGAGCACTTAAATCCCCATAGTACAGTGGCAAACTTACATGTTTCCCCACATTGATCTAATTTAATGGGTTGGGTAAAATATCATGGATAATTATGGATTAGATCTCAGAGAATATCTATGTTCCCTGTTTCATATGAAATGATTCCACAGAGAGCAAGTTCTAGAGTGACAGGAAGAATGCAAAAAGTATGGAGTAGGGGGAGCAGGGGGTAGGGAGAGAATCTATCCTGGTATCTCTCTTTGGATATTTAGGAAAACTTCCAAAAGTCAGGGGAGAAACTGCAGAGATGGTTTAGTCAGTAATGATTCCCTTGCAAGCATAAGGACCTGAGTTTGATCCCCAGAGCCCACACTTGTCAAAAAATTAAATGCATAGAAGCTAGTGTAATGGTTCATACTTGTAATCTCAGCACTGGGGAGGTGGAAGCAGGAAGATTACTGGGGCTGACTATGTGGACAGCGTAGCTTTCTCAAGGAGTCCCAGGCCAATCAGACACACTATCTCAAAAACAGCCACTTTGGGGCTTTCTTGGCCCCATTCAATAGAATAATAGGAGTTCAGAATATATTTGGGATGGAAAGTCTTTATTTATTTATGTGTTTATGTATGTGCATGCCCATATGAGTGCACCTGGTTGTATGTATATGTGGAATGGGATGCAGATACACATGGAGACCATAGGTTGCTGAAGTCTGGTGTCTTCCTCCACTGCTCCACCTTACTTTTTTGAGGCATGGTCTCTCACTGACCCTGGAGTTCACTGGTTGGCTATGCCAATTGCCTAGGGTCTTATGTTTCTCCTCCCCAGCCCTGGACTATATACCACACTGTCCTATATGACTAGGAAATTGAATTTAGATTTTGATGTTTGCACAGAAAACACTTTACCAACCAACCCACCCATCTCTCTAGCCCTCTGCACAATTTTTCTTAAAATGTTCTTTTCTAAACATAAAATGTCAACATTCCAAAACATTTGAAAAGGCATCATTCATTCACTTTCTTTTTAAAAAATATGTATTTATTATTTCAGGTTACATCTCCATCACAGTGCCCTCTTTCCACCCCTCCAAGTCCCGCCCTCCCACCCTCTACCCCCTATCCCTTCCCATCGAGTGGAGTGTCCCTACATAACAGTCCCCTGCCCCAGTTCAGCAGTCATATGAGGGCCAAAAGCCTCCTCATACACTGGGGGCCTATAAGGCAGCACCACTAGGGCAAAGTGTCTCATTGACAGGAAACAAAGTCTATGTTCCTGTTCCTTTTTATACACTGGTTGTAGTATAGTTATCCTGTACTATATGGCTAAAATCTGATTGTAAGTGAATAGATGCCATGTGCATCCTTCTGAGTCTGGGTTAGCTCACTCAGAATGAGCTTCTCTAGTTTCATCCATTTGGCTGCAAATTGCATGAATTCATTGTTTCTGATGGCTGAGTAGTATTCCATTGTGTAGATGTACCAGTTTTGTTTTTTTTTTTTTTTATCCATTCCTTGGTTGAGGGACATCTAGGTTGTTTCCAGTTTCTACCTATTACAAATAAGGTTGCTATGAACATAGATGAGGAAACTTCCTTGTGATTTGGTGAGGAATCATTTGGATGTATACCCAGAGTGGTATGGCTGGGTCTTGAGGTAGAGCTAATCCAAGTCTTCTAAGATATCGCCAGACTGATTTCCATAGTGGTTGTACAAACATGCACTCCCACCAGCAATGGAGGAGTGTTCTCCTTTCTCTACATACAACCTTGCCAGCATGTGCTGTCATTTGAGCTTTTGATCTTAGCCATTCTGTCGAACTCATTGGCACAGGTGACAACTTCCTGAACAGAACACCAACAGCTCAGGATCTAAGACCAACAATCAATAAATGGGACCTCATGAAACTGAAAAGATTCTGTAAGGCAAAAGACACTGTCATTAGAACAAAACGGCAACCTACAGATTGGGAAAAAGTCTTCACCAAGCCCACATCTGACAGAGGGCTAATATCCAAAATTTACAAAGAACTCAAGAAATTAAATGCCAAGAAACCAAAGAATCTAATCAAAAAATGGGGAAGAGCTAAACAGAGAATTCACAAAGGAGGAATTCCTAATGGCTGAGTGACACTTGAAGAAATGCTCAGCATCCTTAATCATCAGAGAAATGCAACCCAAGACAACTCTAAGATTCCATCTCATTTTCTTAATTTCTTTTCCTATGGCTGTGATAGAATGCCTAAATAAAAACAATGTAAGGAACAAAGGACTTATTTAACTCTCAATTCCAGGTCAGAGTTCACTATTTTGGGGAAGCCAGGGTGGCAGGAAGTTGAAGCAGCTGATCATATGACATCCATCATCAAGAGTGGGGAGCAACAGAATAATGCATGCATGCTAGTGCCTAGCCAGCTTTGTATACTCTTCAACAGTTCAGGACCCCATGCCTAGGGAATAGTGCTTCCCACAGTGGGCAGAGTCTTCCCACATCAGTTAACTTAATCAGGACAACACTCCAGAGAAAAAAACACAAGCCAACCTGATCTAGACAATGTCTCATGGAGCCTTTCTTCCCATGTGATCCAAGACTGCGTCCAATTGACAATAAAATCAATGATGACGTCATTCAAATTCACATTTATGAACATATTCTGTATAGAGTAGAATAAGTCATAAAGATTGAGCATGTCTTAGCAGATGACACAAGCACAGAAGAATTTCTGTGTAGAAATTGAAAATCCAGATTCGACCTTAGAAGTCATACACCATCCCTCTACTAACATCATGATCACCAAGGGCCAGCACCCGAAACTTGAGCATGTCGCTGAGGGTGGAGTAGGAAAAACTCACATGGGAAGCTTTTCAGGCGTCATTTGCAAGCCCACATCGCTATTCAGAATCACATAACCGTATAACTTTTGTAATCCATGATAGATCTAAGTGACCCAATTTAAAAGTGTTATAAGGGAAATGGAAACCCCCAACTACTTAGAACTAAAAGCAAGGACTTAAGCTGGCAAGATGGCTCCATGGATAAAGGCACCTGCTGCCAAGTCTGATGCCCTGCATCCAATCCCTGGGACCCACATGGTATTCTGAGCCGATTGCTGGGTTCAAAATGTAGAGCACGTCATGAAATTTTACATTTTATTCAACTTTTGTTCAGGTAAGGTATAGAAGACACAGTTTGGAAAACCAGAGAAAAGGGGCTGGAGAGATAATGACTCAGTAGTTAAGAGCACTGGCTGCTCTGCCCAAGGACCCGGGTTTGATTCCCAGTACCCATTTGGTGGTTCACAACCACCTCTAACTCTAGTTCCAGGGGAATCCAATGATGACCTCTTCTAGCCTCCTTGGGTACCAGGCACACACATTGTGCACAGACACACACTCAGGTGCATGCATATACACGATGGACACACACTCAGGTACACACACTCAGGTGCACACACATACAATACCAAGCAAATTAAAACACAGGGTCAAGTTCATGCCTGGAAATATATGCATACATCAATCTCTCTCTCACACACACACACATACACGAAACTCAGACATGTATACACAGTACACCCTCACAAGCATACACAGGAATCCGACACATATATGCATACAATCCACCTATGCATAAGCACATACATACAAACAATACCTCCATATTGCATAATGAACCACACACCCATAAACACATGCATGAAACTGTACTCTCACATGCTCTCATTCAGCATGCAAACACATAATGAGCAGAAACCATTTATGCTCAACTTCCCAAGACATGACACCAGGTTCCCAGTGCGTGTTTGCTAGCCCTGGGAGCCAAGACTCACATTTTCTTTCGTAACTGTGTGCAGTCTGGAGGAGTGGAGGCCTCCACTGAGCCCCTGGGCAGATTTCCAAGATCCCAGGGCACTTGGCAGGATACACAGAGACTCTGACCACTGTAGCTCCTTGAAGAATAAAGATAATCTCAAAGACGGCTGGGAAAATCCGATCCCCCTTCTGGAGAAAATGAGGCCGATTTGGAGCTCGGGGACACCCCAGGGAAGGAGGGGTATCCTCAGGGACTGGCCTAGGCCCACAGCGTGGGGCACAAGGCAGAGCAAGAGAGGCTCCATGGGTACAGCCCTCGCCTTTTCATTCTTCAAGAGAACCAGAGGCAGCTGGATGGCTTGAGCTTAGAACCTTGACATGTGAGAATTACACGGTCTATCACTTCTGAGAGTGAGAGTAAGAAGAGCAACAGAGAAAGCAGGGGTGGGGTGAGGGATCCATGTACAAGGAAGAGCTGTTGACAACTTTGAAACAGCTCTTTGGGCAGAAAATGGAGGTGACTTTAAATGTATATGGAAATAGTCCTGCGTCTGGGTGAAGCAATTGTTTTCCTTAAGGCAGAAAAAGGATAGTGGAGGATGGTCAACTTTCGAGGAAATCATCTTTCTAGGGCCTCTCAAGGGGCAGAAGAATGCATGGGCTTCATTGTCTTGGGAAAATTTAAAAAGTCAAATCATCTCACTGAGAAGGCATGTTAGGGCTAGGTGATCACTCAGTCAAGTGTTAGCCACTCAAACATGAGGCTTACACACACACACACACACACACACACACACACACACACACACACACACATCAAGAGCTGTGGTGGAGAGGAAGAGTCAGTTTTATTCGTGGTGATGGAGGGATGGAGGGAGACATGAGACTGGAGAGATGGCTCAGCCTTTATGACCACACACTGCTCTTGCAGAGAACCCTGGCTTCAGCTGCCAGTACCGCATGGTGGCTCAAACCACTTGTAATGTTCCAGGGTCTCTGATGTCCCCTGGCTTCTGTGGGCATGGCACTTATATACGCATACAGGCAGGCAAGCATGCACGTACGCACGTGTACACACACACACACACACACACACACACACACACACACACACACACGCCTCTGAGCACATGGAGGGGTCAGGAAAGCATCTATAAAATGAACTTGTTCACACCCACCTATGAGACACCATGTTTAAACTCTCCATGCTCAGAGCCCCACTTGTGATGGATTGCCGCAGGGGCTCAGCAGCAAGAGGGAACATATGAGCTTCTCAGACTACAGTAAGTAGTTACACCAGCTCACTGGCCCTCATAAACTAAGCATTCCAGAGATTCTGAGCAGGGGCATCCACATACTATGTATACATGCATGTGCTGTGCACGTATGTGTCTATCAGACACCTGAGGGTTTAGTGACCAGGTAGATACATGCCTTTCTTAGGACAGGGGAGATGGCATACAAAATTTTCTTTTTCAGGTAGGACTCACACACACAACCTAAGTGGCATGCTGGAAACCTTCATTTCTTGAGAGGCCCATTTCCATGGGCCTTAGTGTCCCACTAGTTCAGCAGAGAGGGACCTGGGGAGTTGTGGGGGCACTTCAATGACCTGGTCATTCCATGCCATGTAGTCAGTAAGGACAATGCACACATACCTGGACACAGAGCCCAGAGACAAGCTATCACAAGCTTCTTCCAGGCTGTATCCCACAAGTTCCCATCTTATCTGACAAATCAAACCTCTTATATGAGGATACACTTGACTAAACATTTAGTATCTTGTGTTGCGGGGAGTTTTTTTTTTTTCTCTTAATGCTAAACTGCACAGACATCTTGGGACCAGATTAACTGCAGCCTCCACATGCCTTCTCTGTGGGGGATGGCAAAGTTTCCCATTATAGAAACAGCAGGAAACCTCAAGAGCCCGGGTCCTGGCTTCTAGACCTTTGCATACCATCTCCAGTGGTTGGGGCATCCATCTGCAGGGGAGATAATTCACACCATCTCTTGGTCCTAAAGAATAAAGGGAGCCGACACATATTGCTCTTCTGTGGGTCCCAGGCCAGAAAGCCAATAATCAACTCCGTCCCTGAGAACTGGTATTTTCACAAACCAATAAAGTTAATCCTGTAGCCTCCCAGCTGCTTTTCTAAGGGCTTTTAACCTCACACAAATGCCAGGGGCTCCGAGGTCACTGGCCCTCGAAGGGTTAATATGCAGACCTCCCAACTGCTTACCTTTTCCCCAACTACCCTGCAAAGTTTGCTGAGATCAAAGCAGTAAAAAAGATGTGTGTGTGTGTGCGTGTGTGTGTGTGTGTGTGTGCTTTAAACAGAAAAGAAATCAATTAGGCTAATAGGAATTTTTGTTTAGGTTCAGCTATATGGAAGTCTTCTAGATAGATGTATGGGTTTGCTTAGAGAAGATATCAGACTCATTCTGCAAATCCCTGAGTTACTGAAGAAGTCTCTCCTAGTCTCCCCAGGTCTGCAGGAGACTTGTCACCTTGTCACTCAAGGGCCAAGCTGCTTCTTCCCTTTATGAGGCTCAACCAGGCCTAAGGCAGAAATCTGTGACCAGGAAAACAGTCACAGAGAGTTCCCATGGAAACCAGAGGCAGGGGAAAGCAAAGAGAGTCCAGGGATAAGCCACCATGCGTGCCCACATCTTTGAGGCCTGGCTGTGCGGAGAGGGTTTGTAAGCAAGAAGCCAAACAGCTTTGGCTGCCCCAGCCTTACTTCAGTTTGCACAGTGGTTGAGGGCCTCAGCAGACAGTAGCCGGCCTTTTATGCTAAAGCCTAGCTTAGGCTCCAGCTCTCCTGGCAAGAACAAATGTCTAAAGCAGCAGTTCTCAACATGGGGGTCACGACCCCCTTGCCAACCCTCTGTTTCCAAAAAAAAATATTTACATTATGATTCACAACAGTAGAAAAATTACAGTTGTGAAGTAACAACAAAATACTTTTAGGGTAGGGGGGGTCGCTGTAATGCAATTGTTTTAAAGGGTAGCAGCATTAGGAACATTAGGAAGGTTGAGAACCACTAGCATAAAGAGATATGATTACGTGTCACTTCTTGGGTTGTCAGACTGTATTAAAATAATGAGCCCTGAGGAGTCAGAATGACCCCAGGAATTGCATGCTGGAGGCAGGCAGAGTCCAAAGTCCTGGGGACCCCACAGGAGGCACGTCCCTCCTGTGTAGACTTCACAGTTCTGGCAGCCAACACAATGCCAGCTTAGGGATGACTAGCCCAAAGGCCACACAAACCATGACCTGGACTGCTTAGTGGTGCACACCTCTAGCCTTCCAGCCTTCCATTTAAAACTAAGCCTCAGATCAGGACCCCAAAGGCAGACTTTGGGGAGGGTGGGTCACTGGCTCTGTTATATGTTCTTCTCAATGTGGCCACGGTGAATCAATAAATCTCTTTTCTCTACTTGTCAATATTATTTTCTTGTGATTTGGCATATTAAGGATGATGGGTGGCCAAATGTTAGGGTTACCATGGACCAGACTCATACCTCCAAAATTCCAGTAGTCAGACCAGGGTCCACACTCCAGGCCACCATTCCATCTTGCCCTAATCCCAGAGACTGGTGTTGTCCACATAAGCACTCTTCTGACCAGCTCAGCTAGAATGGAGCCCCGTCCTCGGCATCACAGGGTTGTTTTAAAACACAGCTTTCCTGTCTTGGTTCACCATAGCTGATGTCCCCTGTGTATGGGACTGACTCTCTGCACCTGTCTCCTGTACTTAGGGCCTACCCCACACAGGTGCGTCCACACGTAGGGGATCAAGGGTAGGGTGTGGCACCAGGTCATTGGCCTTATGATGCCATCTGTCACCTAGGGAAGGAGTCTGGGGCAGGGAGAAATACAGACAGACTCCCTTCAGGCCTCAGGAATCTAAGAGGAGCAGAAATAATGGGAGAGCCAGAGGTGATGGGTAAGTTAAGACACAGCAGGGTGATACACCTATGAATTCACAGAGACTATGGCAGCATGCACAGGTTCAAACAAGGGAAACACAAAAGTCTCACCTGTAACCAGGAAGCTTTTAGCACTTTTGAAACCCACTGAGAAAAAGAAAATCAGTTTTCTCCTACCACTAGGTATACCAACCACACTCCAGGGCAGGACCCTTGGCCATAAGTAGTTGGCCAACACAAAATGGACTCTTTACATTTTTCTTTTGAGAGAGAGAGAGAGAGAGAGAGAGAGAGAGAGAGAGAGAGAGAGAG